>CM050327.1:2423389-2448389 GCA_027475135.1 Bactrocera correcta | reverse complement strand
TGTTTAGTGAAATCCCATATCTCGTGACCCGACCAACCGATTTCTAAAATATTTAGTAAATGGCATTGGAAAATTCACGAAACCGGCCTTCTTCCCATATAACACAATTTTAAATTAAACTTGATTCGTTCAGTTTCTAGCATACAAATCAAGAAGCAATTAATATAACGGGACAAAACTTTGCACGAATAATATCTTTACTGTGTGTTACCTTATGACCAAAAATTGTTTAAATCCAATAAAAACTGATCAAGCCGTTGGCACTGAATATATATATATTTTTTTATTTTGTTCATACATTGCAACTAGTTCAAATAAAATACAGGACTAACAAGCAACTTGAATATGACTTAAACATTTAATTACAAAATCACAAAACTACTATAAGAGTATTGGCTAATTTAAAAGATCGCTGGGTTTGAGGCGTTTGAGTCGTCTTGGTGGACCAACTCCAGAAGTTAACATAGCTACTTCTTCGTTACAGTGATGTAGCAATCTTGCACTATGTGCTGTTGCAATTTTTGATATTTCTGCATTAACCGAGTTTACGCCTAGATCACGCTCTATATCAGCACATCTACAATACCAAGGCGCTTTGACAATTAGTCTTAGTACTTTGTTTTGGAATTGTTGGATGACTTTCTTATTGTTTGCGTTTGTACATCCCCAGATTTGTGCACCATAGCTCCATATCGGTCGGATTATTTGTTTATAGATAAGTAACTTATTTTCGATGGATAACACTGATTTGTTACCGATTAACCAATTGTAATTTTTGAGTCGCATGTCCAGCTCCTTACGTTTGTTTTTTACATGAACTTTCCACCGTAGCTTAGTGTCAGCGTCATTCCTAAGTATTTAGCGGAATTAAAGTACGGTATTCGAGCACCGTCTATGAAAATTGGTAAGTACTGTATCTTGTTGTATGTGAAAACAATGTGTACAGACTTAGCTTCATTCAGCTTTATCTGCCATTTCTTTGCCCATTGTACGACTTTATTTACAGCTTTTTGGAGATTATTAGTGGACTCGTGTTCACTACTACCAACAGCAAGCAACGCGATATCATCTGCGAATGTGGCTGTTGTATAATTGCAGTCTATTGGCAGGTCGTGCGTGAATAGAATATAAAGAAGAGGGCCCAACACACTACCTTGTGGAACTCCTGCTTTTATTTCCCTAAGATCAGAATATTTGTCCCCAGATAAATACGATTTTATGATGTCATAATACTGTTTCGGTAAAAGTAGTTTCAGTTTCGAAAGCAGTCCTTTGTGACAAACTTTATCAAACGCTTTTGCAACATCCAAAAACACGGCAGAACAGAATTTTTTTTCCTCAAAGGCTTTTTCAATAACGTGTGTTATCCTGTGGATTTGATCAATCGTAGAATGGTTGGCTCGAAACCCAAATTGATGCGTTGGAATTATGATTTTTCGTTCAATGATTTTATTGATACGTTTTATGAGAATTTTCTCAAATAGCTTCGATATTATCGGTAGAAGTGATATGGGCCTGTAAGATGATACATCATATCCTGGTTTTCCTGGCTTTGGAATCATGATAATTTCAGCAATTTTCCAATAAGTTGGCACGTATTTAAGATGAAAAGCTGCGTTAATAATGTTGGTAATTTTTACTACACTTATTTGAGGAAGCTGTTTTAGAACCTCGGCAGTAATCAGGTCGTAACCGGGGGATTTTTTGTTTTTAAGGTTTTTGATTTCCTCACTTAGCTCACTGCTTGTGCAACATGGGATTTTTTCGTTCTCTTGACTGGAAGCAGTAGGATAATCAACGTGTGTTTCATATGGGGAGAATATTTTTGCTAAATAATCCGAAAATACTTCTGCTTTTTTTGAATCGTCTCTGGCCCAGCTATCAGCACTTATTTTAATGGGACATACTTGAGTTTCTGGTGTTTGTAGTCTTTTACAGCTTTTCCAAAGAGAGTAGTCGGAATTTTTTCCATTGCTTAGGGAACGAAGATATTTTGTGAAACTTTTATTTTTGAACCTCTTAATTTTCCGATTAAGATCTTTAGAGACTTTATTTAAAATAGATTTATCAGCTGGGCAACGAGTTTGATGCCACTTACGTCGTAGCTTTCTCTTTAATTAATAGTTTCCCTTATATAATTAGGATATTGAGAGTTTACAGCAATTTCCTTTAATTCCGGTGTACTTTTCCAAGCTGCGTGTTGTATACTTGTTGTAAAGTGTAAAATTTCAGATTCCATCTGGTCTATATTTAATATAGAGTCATATTTACTTTCGTAACATTCCATCATTGTTCTAAAATATTCCCAGTCTGTACGTTTATTGTATAAGGCCGCTGTTTTGTCTTTAAAGATGACGGTTTCACTATAGCTTAAGTAGATTGGGGAATGATCCGAGTTAAGATCATAACCCTGATGGATCGACAAATAATTCCGGGATATTTTGCCAACAATGAAAAAATCTATCAGGTCTGGAATCTTTTGATTATCTGATGGCCAATATGATGGTAAGTTCGTCGAGAATGCGTAACTTCCGGTTGACTGCAGTGCTTTATAGAGTTCTCTCCCCTTTGTAGTCGTAAGCCTTGAGCCCCAGTGCGTGTTCTTTGCGTTGAAATCTACACCCATTATGAATCTATACCTGTGTCTGTTTATTAAGTTTTGGTACTCTTCAAATTGGATTTGATGCCTTGGAGGACTATACACAGAGGTAAGTGAGAGTGGACTTTTAACTCCGTAAATAGTCACTGTTGTAGCTTGAAACTTATCAGTTGAAAGTTTTTCTTCCTCAAAATGTTTGATTGTACTTTTGATTAGAATTGCGCTTCCGCCACGGGCGCAATTGCTAGGATGAATTGTATTGTAAGTTTCATAATTTTTAATTTTAAAATAAGTTTGTGACGTAAAATGTGTCTCCGATACCATACATACGTCAACATTTTCTGAGTTCAGTACAATTTCGATTTCATTCTTATGTTTGATTAATCCATTTGAGTTCCATAGAAGAATTTTTATAGATTTAGACATCTTTGGTATTAAAAAGATATTTTTCAAGCTTGCTTAAGCGATTTTGTAGAGAAGTGTTGAATTCCTCTTGCTTATTAAGTTTCTGTAAGATCTGTGATAAAATGCTGTTATTGGATATACGAGTATTATCATTATTATTTGTTTTTAGAACATGAGCAAAAGTAAATTTTTTTGATGTTTCAGTTGTATTTTTCGGATCTTCTTGTTGTTGATGTTCATTGTTTTTTGTTCTAAAGTCTACAGGACCTTCTACTTTTTGGGCTTGACCATCATCTTTTTTGTGGCCAATTGTGTTAGCTCGTATTTTCTGTAATTCTTTGGCAACAAGGCACCCTCGATAGTTGGCTGGATGTGCTTCCCCACAGTTACAGCATTTAGGCTGCTGGTTTTCTAGTTTCGAACACTCAGATGTTTTATGCTTACCGGCGCACTTAACGCATCTTGGTTGTTTGCCACAATAGTTTTGTGTGTGGCCAAATGACTGGCAATGTTTGCATTGTGGTATCATCTTCGGCAGTTTTACCGGTTCAATAGAAACAATTGAATTTAATATAGTTTTAGTTTCGTAAATCTTTTTTATGTTCTCCATGGGATCGAATGTTACCAAAAACATGTCGAGGGGAGTTTTAGTTTTCCATTGAAGACGATTGACAGCACTCAGTGCATTTAATCCTTGCTGTTTTAGGTCATCAATAATCGATTTTGGGTCATAAGAATAGTGCAAATTTTTTACAATAACTCTAATTGGCCGCGTTTTCTTATTCTCAAAGCTATACCAAGATATATTTCTTCACGAAAGTGCTTTCGATATGCATCTATAGTCCTCTACGGAGAAAGTATTTACTTTATATATTCCATTATTCAAAAGTTTAATAGTAAAATTGCTTTTTGCTTCTGATTTAGCAATAGCATATAGTTGCTGATAATTATTACCGTTGGCATCTTCAGACACCATAATTGGTGGAGGCCGCGTACTATTTTTTGGGGTAAGCGGTTTTGAATATATTGACTCAATGAATATAGTTGATTTTTGATCAAAAATGTCGGCCAATATGTATAAACAGTATAACTGAAATTAAAAGATAATCCTTCTCTCAAACTGGTTTGTCTGTATGTCAAAAATGGGTTGAATTTTTTAACCCCATACTCTTAATATAAAGATTTTCGAACTTCGGGGTGACTTTGTACCGCTTACATCGGCCAATAAATGAATTCTCCCAATGAAATATAAGAAATAATAAGAGAGCGTTTTGCATTCAGTTTTAAAAAGTGTATCTTTGTGCCTAAAATAGATAAATTTGAGGGAAAACTTGACCTAGCCCCTATATAACTAATATCTGGATTTTCGAACATCCGGCTGACTTAACTCTATATGATAGGTTTTACACCTTAAAGTATTTCCCTAGTTTTGATTATAAATTGTATTTACTTTTAACATAAAGATTATTCTATGTCCGTCTTCTGGTTCATGGTACCTCCTCACAAATTTTCAGCAGAGTCGGTTTAGCCGTTCTTGAGTTATAAATAGTACTAATAATAGTATTATAAATAGACTTTCGTGATTTGTGAACACTGCCAAAATCAAACTACAACTTTTGTCGTTACAATGTAAAGCTTTTAACCTAATACAATCCAAGGCGGGTGGAGTGGAAGATTTAATAATGTTTAAGGAAATAGGGTAAATAAGATAATGAGAAATAGAGATTATAAAAGTTAAGTGTTGGAAAGCGTTTGAAATATAATGAATAAGGTGTGGTAAATGAACTGACACTTAATACCTCCACCCTCAAGTAATTTGCGTTTCTGCAAATTCTTAACATGACATTTTTAAATAATTTTTCATAAGTTTCTTAAATTAATTAATAATTGTTTTAAACATTTTTAAGTAATTGTCCATAAGTTTCTTAAATTAATTAAAACTTGTTTCAAACATTTTTAAATTATTTTCATAAGTTTCTTAAATTAATTAATAATCATCTTTAACTTTTTAAATTAGTTTTTTCATAAGATTCTTTAAATTGAATTTTTATTTTCTTTATTTACTGGGTTTGGAATTTAATTGAGTTTTATAATAATTAGTTTTTCTTTTGTTTGATGTGTCAACCACATACTATATCGTCACCTGAAATGCAAAATAACGTATCATCAAAAAATTCGAAATTGAGTGTCTTATTGATTACGCTTCACTACTTCAAATTACATACATAATATTACATATGTTCAACATTTTCAGGTTCTGTGGTCAGATATAAACCAGTTTTAACCAATGTTAAAGTTTTGTTTCACTTATGTTCCATTTTATTTCGTGTTTCATTCATGCCACTGTTAGGTTTATTTTTTCCAATTCCTCCGTCAACTACTACATTATCCAACTGAGGTGATTCATGGTTCCTTTTTTAGTTAAGTTGACCAATCTTTTTAATCTAGATAAATTCTGAATTGATTCTTTATCATAATTTTTAATTATAAAATCAGTGGGTCTCATTTTTGTGGTTAAATATATTGTATTATTAGAGAAGTTAAATATTTTGAAAAATTTTTCATTCAAATCTTCTATCTTATAGCTCTTATTTGCTTCTATTATTCTCAAATGTTCATTTAACACTCTCATGCCCGATGTTGCCCATAGGCAACATTGTCTTTATGAGCGCATAAGTACCGCAATTTGAATTTTTTAATGTGAGATCTTTTGCAAAAGTGTCGGTGTATGTGTTTTACATATTTTTCGTTCTCATGTTCGTTATAATTTTCGCGCGTGTTCATGCAGTGATCGATCTCCGTAGACGAAAATAAAAAAAATAAATTTGGAAAAAGCTTAAAAAACACTATTTCGTCATAAGTAACGTTGATAATATAAATAAAGAAAGGTAAGCGAGTAATTTACAAAAAAGAAAGTGGAAAAAGTTATTTCGTTTCTGTTCAATAATTTTGTAAAAGTTAAGTTGCCTATAGGCAACATCGGTCAATTGTGTCTAATAAATTTTTGCATATACTTGTTTACATACTAAGATGCGTCCAAAAGGTTTGACACAAGCTGAAATTGAAGAGTTCGCTAATTTTGACTGGGACGAGTCTGAGTATGAGGAAATGGAAAGAGAAGAGGAGGAAGAAGATGAAAATGTATGAAAATTGGTCGAAATAGCGTTACAAAACATTGAAAAAAATCAAGGGGTCGAAGTTGGTATGATTGAAGAATTACTTGGTACAGAAGAAAACGCAGAACAAAACGAAAATATTGAAACTGTACAAGAGGTGGTAGAGAAATTTGATTCAGCGACTTTGAAGTGGAGCAGCACAGAGCTTTAGAATGCGATGTCACTTGGAAAAGTGCATTATGCTGCAATCAAATGAAACAACCTTTGGAATATTTTACCGAGTTCTTTGCGGATGAGCTGTTGGAAAAAATCCGAGACGAAACGAATTTATATGCGTTGCAAAAACAAGGCACCGAATTGAAATGTACTGTGGAAGAACTGAAAAAGTTTGTTTACTATACTTGACAGTGGTGAAAACACCAACGTATAGAATGGCATGAGTTCAAAATTTCAAACTAGAGGCCGTTGCAAATGCTTTGCCCAGAAGCCGATTTGAAAAAGTTAAACAGTTTTTCCATCTAAACAATAACAATTTGTAGCCTAAGAAGGGCCAACCAGATTATGACAAATTATACAAAGTGCGCCCTTTGTTTGACCTCATAAACGAGAAATTCAGCGAAATTCCGCAGGAAGAATATCAGAGCATTGATGAGCAAATTATTGCATTCAAAGGTAATTCATAGTATTTGTACATATGTAATAAGAAGAAAAAGATGTAATAAATTCTATATAATGCAAAAACATGTTCTTTCCTAAGGTCAGCATAGTTTGAAGCAATAACTGCCAATGAAGCCCCACAAGTGGGGTTTCAAAATGTTTACTAGAGCTGTTGGATCTGGAATTACTTATGATTTCACTCTTTACATTGAAGAGGGAACATGCAAGTCTTTTGGATTAGGCATATCATCGGATATTGTTCTACATTTTTATCAAATATTCCTAGAAACCAAAATTTCAAGCTATTTTTTGACAACTGGTTGACTTCAATTAGCTTGATGATTGCTCTTAGACAAAAAGGAATATTAGCCGTTGGTACAATCCGAAGCAACAGGTTGACATATTGCGCTCTAAGAAGTGGTAAGGAGCTACAAAAACGAGGACGCGGATCAAGCGATTTTCAATTCGAAGAAACGAACAACTTGATTGCCTGTCGTTGGTACGACAATAAAGGTGTGCAATTACTGTCAAACTATGCAGGTAAAAACCCCGTGAGTGAGTGCAAGAGATGGTGCCGAAAAGACAAGAAATATGTAAGTATCCCTCGTCCAGGTATAGTAGATTGCTACAACAAACACATGGGAGGGGTTGATCTTGCTGACATGCTGTTGGAATTGTACAGAATCACCGTTCGAATAAATGGTACATGCGCTTAGTGTACTGGTGTATAAATTACGCTGTAGTCAATAGCTGGTCAATAGCAAAATACGAACGGCGAGTTGAAGCATATGTCTCTTATAAAATTTCAGTTGGATATTGCGATTGAACTTTTGAATGCAAGTCAAACAGCAGTTGTACAAAGGAAAAGAGGACGCCCTTCACTTCTTGCAACAATGAGCTCAACTACTTCATCACCTATGTCTTCGTCTCAGTCCTCGCCGGCTCCTTCAATGGCCTCTGAAGAAACCCAATCTAAAAGAGCGTATGGTGCAGAACCTTCAAGAGCAACGCGTTTCGATACGTCTAATCACTGGGTGCAATGGGGATCAAAAGGCAAATGCAGGCTATGCCACACTGGATTTCCCAAATCTAAATGTAGCAAATACAACGTTTATTTGTGCTGCAATCCACAAAAAAATTGCTTCGTATCATACCATAAATAATTTGTAATGTGTTTGTGTCCTATCATACACAATTTTCAATAAAAGAAGTCAATTAAAAAAAAAAAAAAATATTATACACTGTTGCCCAATGTTGCCTATAGGAAACATAATGTAACTCACAAACCAGGACACCTCTTCTTCTTCTTCTTCTTTACTGGCGTAGACACCGCTTATGCGATTATAGCCGAGTCAACAACAGCGCGCCAGTCGTTTCTTCTCTTCGCTACGTGGCGCCAATTGGATATTCCAAGCGAAGCCAGGTCCCTCTCCACTTGGTCCTTCCAACGGAGTGGAGGTCTTCCTCTTCCTCTGCTTCCCCCGGCGGGTACTGCGTCGAATACTTTCAGAGCTGGAGCGTTTTCATCCATCCGGACAACATGACCTAGCCAGCGTAGCCGCTGTCTTTTAATTCGCTGAACTATGTCAATGTCGTCGTATATCTCGTACAGCTCATCGTTCCATCGAATGCGATATTCGCCGTGGCCAACGCGCAAAGGACCATAAATCTTTCGCAGAACCTTTCTCTCGAAAACTCCTAACGTCGACTCATCCGTTGTTGTCATCGTCCAAGCCTCTGCACCATATAGCAGGACGGGAATAATGAGCGACTTATAGAGTTTGGTTTTTGTTCGTCGAGAGAGGACTTTACTTTTCAATTGCCTACTCAGTCCGAAGTAGCACCTGTTGGCAAGAGTAATCCTGCGTTGGATTTCCAGGCTGACATTGTTGGTGGTGTTAATGCTGGTTCCTAAATAGACGAAATTATCTACAACTTCAAAGTTATGACTGTCAACAGTGACGTGGGAGCCAAGTCGCGAGTGCGACGACTGTTTGTTTGATGACAGGAGATATTTCGTCTTGCCCTCGTTCACTGCCAGACCCATTTGAGTTGCTTCCTTGTTCAGTCTGGAGAAAGCAGAACTAACGGCGCGGGTGTTGAGGCCGATGATATCAATATCATCGGCATACGCCAGCAGCTGTACACTCTTGTAAAAGATTGTACCTGCTCGATTAAGTTTTGCAGCTCGACTAATTTTCTCGAGCAGCAGATTGAAAAAGTCACACGATAGGGAGTCGCCTTGTCTGAAACCTCGTTTGGTATCGAACGGCTCGGAGAGGTCCTTCTTGAGGTTCTGTAGTTGGCGCAGATTGTGGGGTCTCCTTTTTTATGGATTGGGCATAGCACACTTAAATTCCAATCGTTGGGCATACTCTCGTCCGACCATATTTTACAAAGAAGCTGATGCATGCACCTTATCAGCTCTTCGCCGCCGTGTTTGAATAGCTCGGCCGGCAATCCGTCGGCCCCTGCCGCTTTGTTGTTTTTCAGGCGGGCAATTGCTATTCGAACTTCATCATGGTCGGGCAATGGAACATCTGCTCCATCGTCATCGATTGGGGTATCGGGTTCGTTTTCTCCTGGTGTTGTGTGTTCACTGCCATTCAGCAGGCTGGAGAAGTGTTCCCTCCATAATTTAAGTATGGTCTGGGCATCGGTAACTAGATCACCTTTAGGGGTTCGTAAACGTACGTAAGGAGTTTGAAATGCCGTCCCACAGCTCCCTTATACCGAGTTGTTGACGAGTGCTCTCAGAGAGCAGGAGTGCAAGCCGAGTAGAAAATCGTTCGGCTGTCTGTTGTGATTGCATCTTCTCGACGTCGAACCTTCCTTGCGTTTGTTGGCGTGCGTTTTTTGCTGCACAGAGGCGGGTGCGAATTTTGGCTGCAACAATATAGTGGTCCGAGTCGATGTTAGGACCTCGGAGCGCACGCACATCTAAAACACCGGAGACGTGTCTTCCGTCTATCACAACATGATCGATCTGGTTGGTGGTTTTTCGATCCGGAGACAGCCAGGTAGCTTGATGTATTTTCTTATGCTGGAATCTAGTACTACAGATAACCATATTTCGGGCCCCGGCGAAGTCGATCAGCCTCAACCCATTTGTGGATGTTTCCTCGTGGAGGCTGAATTTACCGACCGTAGTGCCAAAGATACCTTCTTTGCCCACCCTGGCGTTGAAGTCGCCAAGCACGATTTTGACATCGTGGCGGGGGCATCTCTCATAAGTGCGCTCCAAGCACTCATAAAAGGCATCTTTGGTCACATCGTCCTTCTCTTCCGTCGGGGCGTGGGCGCAAATCAGCGATATGTTGAAGAACCTCGCTTTGATGCGGACTGTGGCTAGACGTTCATTCATAGGAGTGAATGATAGTACTCGGCGACGGAGTCTCTCTCCCACCACGAATCCAACACAAAGCTTGCGCTCCTTTATATGGCCACTGTAGTAAATGTCACAAGGACCTACTCGTCTCTGTCCTTGTCCCGTCCATCGCATTTCTTGGACGGCGGTGATGTCAGCCTTTATCTTTACGAGGACATCTACCAGCTGGGCAGCGGCACCTTCCCAATTAAGGGACCGGACATTCCAGGTGCATGCCCTCAAATCATAGTCCTTATTTCGTTTGCCGTGGTCGTCATCAAAAGGGGGGTCTCTCATCCGAGGCTGTTTTTTCCTTTTCATTGGGGGTGTTTTTTTTACGTGGCGGGTCCCAAACCCAGCGCACAACCCTATGCAGGGGATGTTTCGCCTTCTCACTTTAGCTCGCCTTCAAACGGATGTTCTTAGGCTACCCAGAGGATACTTGGTCAAAGACCGGAAGTCGTGAGCTGCTTGAGTCATATGTAAAAGAATCGTTTCTGGCCACTCCCAAGTGAATGGCGATGAGAGAACTTTCCTCACTTGCGTGAACTTCTACACACGACTCCATCCTCCTCCTCCTCCCAGGACACCTAGGACTATCAAATTTTGGTCAGTTCATACTCAGGTCACGATTAAAACATATCTGTACTCAAATATTTTTTAGCCCCGCCCATTTTTATTCGGGCATGAGAGGGTTAATGTACCGTGTTGATGTCAGAGTTACCCGTTTTATGCCATGGGGTGGTTACATACAAGGTCTGTCGCAAAAGAAACAGAACTTTTGAAATATAACTGTTTCTGATGGCGCCACCTATTGGTGGGTTAGGTTAGCGATCTTTTAAATTAGCCAATACTCTTATAGTAGTTTTGTGATTGTGTAATTAAATGTTTTAAGTCATATTCAAGTTGCTTGTTAGTCCTTTCTTTTATTTGAACTAGTTGCAATGTATGAACAAAATAAAAACAAAAAAAGAAAAGGTTAGGTTAGGTAAGATGGCCGATCAAAGATCCCACGTAGACTGACAATTAGTCCTTTGTGATGTCATTGAAAAGGAACTCCCGTGTTCGAACTTACAGATTGGCGAAGCGCTTTGTAGCCAATACAAAGTTACACAGACGCTTAACCTCAACACCCGCCAGTTCGGTGGCGTGTCCAAAGGTATGCGCCCTCAAGTATCTGAGTCTTGACCTCCCAAAAGCGGGACAGTCAAGCAGGAAGTGCTGGCTTGTTTCTACCGCATCTTCTTCCAAACAGCTTCTGCAGTCGGCATCCGGTAAGTTACCCATTCTTACCGCATGTAAGTCAATAGGACAGTGGCCCGTTAAAAGACCCACTAACAGTGAGAGGTTAGCCTTGCTGAGGGCTAAAAGATCATTAGATCTTCTGCGGTCTATCCTGGGCCAGAAGGCTTTCGCGACCGCACAAGTGCCGATGCTGGCCCAGCGTTGGACGAACCTCCACGTGGCCCAGCTGTCTAGTAGTAGACCACAAGAAGAAACAGGAGCACCGACCCGTTCCCATTCTACCGATAATGATTCTAGGGTACCTTTCCTTGCTAGCTCATCAGCTTTGCAATTGCCTGCAATTCCGCTATGGCCCGGCACCCACACCAGTCTAATCACAAAAGCTCTAGCTGCTAGAGATAGCGACGTTAGACATTCTTCGACCAACCCTGAACGCACTGTGAATGAGTTCAAGGCTAATATAGCCGCTCTACTATCTGAGTGGATAGTCACTTCTCTGAAGGTGGATGCACTCTGTAGCAGCAAATCAGCTGCAACCTTGATGGCTGCGGCCTCAGCCTGGAAAACACTGCAGTAGTCGGGAAGTCTGAAACAGGATTCGATGGAAAGCTCCCGACAGTAGACCCCTCCACTAACCTTTCCCCCAAGCTTTGACCCATCCGTGAAGTGAAGAAGCTTGCTGCCCCCCTCCTCCAACGGCTTCTTCCCACCCACATCTCCCTCGTCGGTATATGGGCAGAAAAGGAGCCGCCAGAGTTCGGTATGGCGACTCCATGATCCAGATGATCCGGTATGCAGTCAAAGTTTGTGAGGATATCCGAATTACCAGATGCGCGTTCCTTTAAGAAACCAGATTCTCTGAGTCTGATAGCCACCTTCGCGGCTATGCACCAACCGGCAATATCCACCGGCGTTATTTTCAAAATTGCATTAAGTGCCATGGTTGGAGTAGATCTTAATGCACCACATATGCTAATTAGCGCAGCCCGTTGAACGCTCTCGAGTTTTTTGGCCAGTGTGGTCTTCCCTAAAGCCCTCCACCACATGAAGACATCATAGAACAAGATGGGCTTTACTATGGTGTCATAGAGCCAGAGGACCACTTTCGGTGAAAGACCCCATCTATTGCCAATAGCTCCTTTGCAGCAGTATAAGGCAATAGATGCCTTTTTTGCTCTCTCCTCGTTATTCGGCTTCCATGAAAGCTTCTTATCCGCCGGTTGCAGGCGAATACCTCCCATCTGCGGCAACGGTGTCACCGGGATTTTATATTTTCGGCTGAATAAAACCATTTCTGATTTCCACTTCCGACCGCCCACTTTATTACATCGCTGAGATATCCCTGCATCAACTCGTACACGGTGCTAAGGAACTTTCCTCTGACCATAAGTGCTACATCGTCTGCGTAGGCATTCACCCGACAGCCGCGATCCTCTAGTTTTTTGAGGAATACGTCAACGACTAGGATCCATAGAAGAGGAGAGAGAACCCCACCTTGTGGTGTTCCCCTACTCACACTACGCCTCGCACGCGCGCTGCCCCATTCCGTTTCGATTACTCTGTCGCAAAGAAGACTGAAAATGAGGTACTTGAGGTTCGATTCAACCCCAAGACCGTCAAGAGCAGTTAATACTGCTTCAGGCAGGACATTGTTGAAAGCTCCCTTGATATCTGGGAAGGTCCCAACAGCGAAGTCCTTGGCTTCAATGGCCTCCTCAAGCCATGATACGATAGTATGCAAGTAGTATGTCCACTGACCTGCCTTTGCGATAAGCATGTTGTGCTCTTGACAAATAGTCTCTCGGAATGCTCTTCTTTTTATATACCAGTCCATCAGCCGCTCCAGAAACTTTAACAAGAAGGAGGAGAGGCTGATTGGCCTGAAATCCTTGACCGTGACATGGGAGACCCTGCCAGCCTTCGGGATGAACGTGACCTTGACTCGTCTCCAGGCCCTCGGGATGTAACCTAATCTGATGCAGTTCGCATAGATAGGTGCAAACCAGCTGCATGACACCTTAACAGCCTGTTGCAGCTGGGCTGGTATGGTGCCGTCTGGTCCCGGGGACTTGAATGGTTTGAACGAGTTAATCGCCCACGTCAAGTGACGCTCATCCAGAATGCCGACAAAGGCCGCACAATCGTCATGCGGCATCCCGAGAAGACCCCTCACAGAGGACATGTTGCTCGGGAAGTTTGCGTCAAGAAGCGTCTGAAGTGTTTCTTCACTACTGAGGGCCCACTTCCCATTAGCGTCCTTGAGATACCCCAGGGATACTGGGGTTTTTGCGAGAATACGCCTGATTCTCGAGGACTCGTGACAGCCTTCCACTTTTTCACAGAAGCACTTCCACGAGGTCCTCTTGGCCTTTCTTAACTCGGACTTATATATTGAAAGTCCTACTTTATACAAAGCCCATTTATCAGTTAACCCACTTCTGCGGGCCTTATTGAATAGCCTTCTACAAGACGCCCTGATCTCTGAGAGCTCCGTAGCTCACCATAGAGATTTCTCTTTTCCCTTCGGTGATCTCAGTGGACAAGACCTCTCCAGCGCAGCATTACACGCCGAGTTGAAGACTTCGACCCACTCCTCCACCGCATCGGTAGTGGCCAACGAGTCCACCCCTGGTGCGCGGGGGAAAGTTTGCCGAAGCCTCCTGCGGTAACCTACCCAGTCCGTGTTCCTAGGGTTCCTAAAAGATTTCCTAGGCGGACCTTCACCGACTAGACTAAACTCGATGTACCTATGATCCGAAAAGGAGTGATCACCGAGGAGCCTCCAGTTCGAGATCAGCGGGGCAATCGCTTGTGAGGCAAGGGTGAGGTCGAGGAACTCCTCCCTGCCGGCGGTCACAAAAGTAGGAGAGTTTCCTCTATTACAAATGCGAAGATCTTCGCCAATGATGAAATCAAAAAGCGACTCACGTCTACTGTTAGTATCCGAGCTTCCCCAGATCTGGTGCCGCGAGTTAGCGTCGGAACCGATGATGACGCCAGTGCCAGTCTTAGACGCTTTTGCTAAGGTCCTCCTCAGCAGTAAGGGTAGTGGCTCCAACACATCATCGTGTGGCATGTATGCGGAGATAAACCAGAAATCTCCGGTGTCACACTCCAATTTCGCTGTCACTATGTCAGGGCTTCTGAAATTAGGTAAAAGAAATACCGTTAGTTCATTCCTTACCAGCATACAGGCTCTGTTCCTACCTGCATCCTTGGCCGTCAGGAGCCTATGGCTCTTTGTCCTCAATCCAGAGATCCCGTTGCCAGTCAGCCACGGTTCCTGGATCAGGACGACATCAGCTACGTCTTGTTCCAGACGGAGCAATAGGTTGGCGGAGGCCGCCTTCGCATGCTGGAGGTTAATCTGGAGAAATTTCATCCTTCAGATTTTCCCCCAGGAGCGCTATTTCAGCGCCCAAGTCGCGATCGATCCGAACCTCCTCAAACAGTTGTTCGAGGCTGAAGACGGAGTCGCCAATTGACAAACAGTCCCCAACACTCGCCACATCTGAGAGATTCGGATCTACTTCCACTTTTTGGGTATATGAAATAAAAAGTTTGATCTCTTGTTGACATTTCGTAAAAATTTTAAGACAATTGGATAACTACAATCGATGTTATGATCAAAAATTGGCAGCAGTTTTGGTCATCGGTGTCAAATGCATTTGGAACAGAGAGCAAATATTAAATTTTTTTTTAAATTGAGAAAACGTTTACTGAAACATTTCAAATGATGAAAAAAGTTTATGGTGATCAGTGCCTATCCCGTAGTAATGTATATGAGTGGTTTAAGCGATTCCAAGAAGGTCGTGAGGACCTCTGTGACGATCAGAAGTCAGGCCAAAAAAAAATCGTCTTCAGAAATCAAAAATAAAGACAATGCTGATTTGTTTTTACGATTCCGAGGGTATTGTACACCGATCGTTCGTCCCACCTGGCCAAACGTTTAATGCTGTGTTTAACCTTGGTGTTATGAAACGTCTTTTGTCACGCATTCGTCGTACTCGTCCACAATACCGTGAGGCAGGGTCCTGGCGCCTATTGCACGATAATGCGGCGTGTCATCGGTCGACGCTTGTCACTGATTTTTTGACAAAAAAATCCATATTAACCATTAATCACTCGCTCTACTCACCGGATTCTGCACCCTGTGATTTTTACTTATTTTGAAAACTTCACATGCCCATGAGAGGACACTGGTTTCAGGACATTTCAGCTATCCAAAAGGCGACGATCGATATTCTCAAGAGCATTCCGAAAAATGACCTTAAACACTCATTTGAAATACCAATTGACCGGACTAAACGCTGTACTGAAGCACAGGGAAACTACGTTGAATAAAAAAATATAGCTTTTGAAAAAAATCAGTATTTTTTTTAACAGTCCTCTTTCTTAAGTTTGTGTAACGTTAAGTATTTTTTTGTCCATGATTTTTATTAGTTTTATATCTGACCTATACAGCGTTAAATCTTTAAAGTCAAAACTTTGATTATAAATATCTTGGAGTTTAGAAAAAGTTTATCGTTCTCACAAAAAAAAGTGAGCTATCAGTTGACAGCTAAAAAGTACATATTACGAGGGCTGCTATATATATTTCTGGCCCAATAATGAAAATATGCATATTTATTAACGAAAATGTTTTTTTTTTTTTTTTTTTTGTTGGATTTGGCTCGTCTTGGAAGACCCACTCGGTCGATTCCTTTTTTATTTCGGGCTCATACGCATAGATCCATGATTCATCACCTGTGACGATCTTATGAACGTCTTTTGAAGCACCGCGATCGTATTTTTTCAGCATTTCTTTACACCAATCCACACTAGCCTTATTTTGAGTGATTGTCAAATTGTGCGGGATCCAACGAGAACAAACCTTTTTTACGGCCAGGAGTTCATGCAATATCGATTGTACGCTGGTGGGAGAAATGCATAGGCATGCCTCTATCTGAAGGTATGTTACATGGCGGTCTTGCATTATCAGTTCACGTACGGCATCGATGTTTTCTGGCACCACGGCTGTTTTTGGACAACCTTCACGGAATTCGTCTTTGAGCGAGCGTCGGCCACGATTGAATTCGTTGTACCAGTTTTTCACAGTGCTATAGGATGGTGCTTCATAGCCATACAAAGATTTTAGTTCATCGATGCCCTCTTGTTGTAATATTCCACGTCGAAAGTTGTGAAAAATGATCGCACGAAAATGTTCACGATTTAATTCCATTTTTTTGGCCGAGATGAATTTTTCAGTTCCCTGCAAATAAAACAATTGTGATGTTATGCTAAAAAATGTCAAACTTTCCAATGGAAATGTCAGATTGCACCTGGCAACACTTAGTGTTGCCTAGTCCAGAGATATATGTATATAGCAACCTACGTATGACAGGAACTAAATATGGTACACAATGAAAGAATACAATATTATGCATTTTTTCCAGAAAATTATGACAGATAGTTTATTCAATAAACATTTATTTTCTTTATATGTATACAAAATTTTATCCAAATATTTGTTTAAGATCACGTCAACTCAATTATTTTCATCAGTGATTTCCGTATTAATTACATTCGAAGTTGTTTCTGACGGTATTACTGTGACAATTTGTCGATGATAACTGAAGTATGTTACAAAAGTATTAGACATCACATTATCAAGTTGTTCCATATCTTGTAGTACATTTTCTCGGATTGTTGTTTAGTTCCAACTGAAATTCTTCTTTGAGGAATGATATTAATGGCATATACCCATATAGATATGGTTGTCGCCGTTGCCATACAGGCCGTGGTTACTACGGAATATATGGGCGATACGCAGTCTATATGTAGTAGTCTATACGTAGTCTACATGTAGCAGAGAACCTAAAATAATAGAGAAGGTTCACGATGAGGGATATTTCACTTTTGGGATATTTACAGTTTTGGATGAGCGTGTTTCACCACTTTTAACATCAGGGAACACGAAAATAGTACAATTGACCGCTTTCAGTGTTAAATGGGAAAAGTTATGCTGTTTCCGATGTTAAGGAATGTACGCTTACAGATTCGCGTATTTACAATGCCCAAACGACTCTGCATATAATTTATATACAAACATATTCAAAGTATACGCATCTCCCTCGTCGGTATATGGGCAGAAAAGGAGCCGCCAGAGTTCGGTATGGCGACTCCATGATCCAGATGATCCGGTATGCAGTCAAAGTTTGTGAGGATATCCGAATTACCAGATGCGCGTTCCTTTAAGAATATATGGGCGATACGCAGTCTATATGTAGTAGTCTATACGTAGTCTACATGTAGCAGAGAACCTAAAATAATAGAGAAGGTTCACGATGAGGGATATTTCACTTTTGGGATATTTACAGTTTTGGATGAGCGTGTTTCACCACATTTAACAGCAGGGAACACGAAAAAAGTACAATTGACCACTTTCAGTGTTAAATGGGAAAAGTTATGCTATTTCCGATGTTAAGGAATGTACGCTTACAGATTCGCGTATTTACAATGCGCAAACGACTCTGCATATAATTTATATACAAACATATTCAAAGTATACGCATGTATGTACATTTTCTATATATTTTATA
Source organism: Bactrocera correcta (assembly GCA_027475135.1). Taxonomy (NCBI): domain Eukaryota; kingdom Metazoa; phylum Arthropoda; class Insecta; order Diptera; family Tephritidae; genus Bactrocera; species Bactrocera correcta. Next base: position 2,430,419 of record CM050327.1, on the reverse strand, counting down.
TCAAAGCACACAAGCATGCAAATTAATAACTCTGTCGAGTTCTCGTGGCCAACTACGGGCAACTGCCCGTGGTCAACTGCCTTCTTCTTTATTACTCTTTCTTAAATATAATACTTTGCTTAAGCCAATACCTACAATCCACTTGGGTTAGAATATATGTTACAAGTGCAAAGATTCATCATACAATCTATGAATTTCATTTTGGGACCACTTAAGGCGGACAGTATTAGCACAGTGCATACAATGTTTCAGTATGGACCATATGGGTCGTAAGTGTCATGTTACATATTTCTGACAGATACAGAAATTGTTCATGTAATAAGAACTGGTGGTATTAACCTGCACGTATAAATTGAACTATTTCATGACGAATGCCTTAACATCTTTGGAAATATATAATGAAGTCGTGCATGCATTATTACTTAATATTTAATTAATGTAGGTTTAATATGTTATACTATATATTTACATGTTTATTTGTGGGCATTATGTATTTGATGACATTTGAAAAGACCAAGCGGTCGCACATGTTCACGTACATATGTATGTTTATTATAATGTTTGTCTACACACAACTTTGTATGTAAATATGTACACTTATTGCTTCATGCGAAATCTCCGTTGTCAGGGGCAACCAATGGCTGAAGCTCACGTTTTGTCGAAGAGTCAATGTGTCGAAGAACTGATGCGACGACAAAGCGTCACAATATTGTGTTGTTGGTAGAAAATCCGAGCTGTTCCGAAAACACTCACAAACGGTCGCCAATTGCCACTGCTTTCCTTGCCGCTGTAACAGCTTCTCCAACAAACCGTGTTCTTTTTTTTTTTTGTTTTTTGTTTTTTTTTATAGTAAGAGGAAGCATAAAAAGCCGGAGTGTGGGACTTTAATCCGCTAAACCTAACCTACTCCCACCTCATGTCTCTCCCACGGGACCACTGGACAAAGTATTACTTCATAGGAGAGAAGAAGACGTTTAAGTCTCCTCTATTGCACGGACTGACTGACGCCTAAACTATTCTAAATGTCTCAATTTTGTCATAATTACATTTGCGGCTTCGCTGACAGCTGTCTACTTTACAGAGGACTCGCACATAAATAAGTGCTGTCAAATTTTCCACCGTTATACTACCTCCAAGGGTGGTTTTCAGTTTTTCTCTTATACTTTTAAAGCGAGGGCAATAAAAGAACACGTGTTCAGAGTTTTCTATACACTCTGTACACGTCGGACAGAATTGAGTAAAGTCACGACGATATTTGAATAGGTTGCTTCTGAAGTAACTATGCCCACTGAGTATTTGGGTAAGGTGGAAATCCAGGTCTCCATGTTGTCTACCTATTCACAAATTTATGTCCGAAATCAGTCGGAAGGTCCACCGTGCTTTGCATGAAGTTTGCCACCGTTGCTGCCACATTGCAATGCTTTTTATTCTCGTTTCTCTTTTTGCTGTGGTAGACGACTCTGATAAGTTATATATCGGCGTCATACTGGCTAATACCTCAGCAGCGTCATTTGAAATGTTTCGGAAACCACTTATCACACGTATTGCTGAAAGCTTATGAACTGAGTTAATTGGTCTAACGTATGATTTTGTTTCTAGCGCCTGTATCCATATTACAGCCGCATACAGGATCACTGAATTTATCCTTAGCTATTAAACATCGTCGGCTGGAACGCACACAGCGTTTATTTGCCATCATTCTAGATAACGCATTATATATTTTGTTTGTTTTACTCGTCGCGTTTTCCAAGTTGTGTTTAAACTTGAGTCTTGAGTCCACTATTACGCCAGTAATACTTCGACCGCAGCTGTGAAGTAATCTCACATTCTCCTGTTGTTAGCGATGTTTTATCCTCAATTTTCCTTGAGCTTATGAGCAGGACTTCTGTTTTCTGTAGCAGGCTAATTATGTTGTAATTGCATTTGATCAGGAAGTCATCTAGATGTTTAGCTACAGCTACCACTATGAGGTCATCCGCATAAGGGATTGTTTTCACATTTTTTGGTTGCGGTATTCTTAACACCCGTCGCACATCAGGTTCCATAGAAGTTGGCCAAAAACCGAGCCTTGCGGTACTCCACTGGAGATATTGTAGCTCTGAGTGCCCTCGTCCGTCTCGTATAGCAATATCCTATTTTAAAAATAACTCATTATAATATTTATCAGATAATGAGGAGCGTGTATATCGTGTAGAGCTTTTATTATATTTACCCACTTTGCAGAGTTGAACGCATTTTTCACATCCAGGGTTAATAGCGCGCATTATTTTTTCCTACCACCTTTACATCTTTTTCCACTTATTGCACATTTTGCAGTATCTATTAATTTTCTTACGGATCTACGGATCGGGGAATATTTCTTTTAATATACACGCATTGTACATGTTAACAAATAATCTGGGCCTTAGAGTCAGGGCTTCTTTAAGGGCTCTATTTGGTATATTGGCAGCCAATACATCGTCTTCTGTGAGTAATAGGTGTTTAGTATAGGAAATGAAGGCATGTGTAGGGAATAACGCTTCGACAACATTTTTCATAAATAATGCGTTTTTGGGTTGCTGCGACTTATTTTTGAATTTCGACATACAAATTTTGTATACCGTTCCCCAGGGGTCTATGGTAGCTTCTTCACAGAGCTTTTCGAAACAGAATCTCTTACTACGGAGAATGGCTGACATCAGGATCTTTTTTTTGGCATTTAAATGCTCCTCTGAAGCTGATTTTGTTATCACTTCTCTGGTTATGTTGTAGGCGGCGTCTAGCGGAGTAAGCTTTCTCAGCAATTTCGTCGTTCCACCAATATACCGGCTTTCGATTGTGTAGTAACTCGTCCTGCGCATAGTTGCATCACATGCTGTAGTTCCTTCTGCACAGCGGATACTAAGTGGACTGCGTTTTCGCCTGATGCCTTTGCCGCATTCCAGACGCTCTCAAAAACGTCAGTATCAAATTTCTTTTGCCACCAACTTCGTTTTCGAGAGGTATGTCTCGGACAGTGTTCCGTTTCTTGGGAGAACGAAACTTCAACAATTATAGCCATATGGTCACTATTTGTGTACATATCTGACACCTTCCACTTGGTATGTCGTAGTAGTAGTTCTGCTACCCCAGTAGACCATGCGTTAAAATCTCCCGCTATTATTATTGGCAATTTGCTTCTGGTTTCTAGAAATAACTCCAGGAGAAAATCGTCAAATTCGCGAATTGTTGCGCTAGGACGAGCATTCCATGTCTATTTTTGTTTAAACAAACCAGCGTAAATAAGTATGTATGCTTATGTATGAGCTTGCATACATATCGATACAGATTATTGCAAGCCGCGTAAAAATATACATATAGACTAAAAATAGACTGCGTATCGGCCATATATTCCATAATAAAAATAATATAGCGTGGTGATCGTAACCACGGCCTGTATCGCCACGACGACAATCATGTTTACCCGCACCCAGATGTTTCACATCAAAACTACACTTCTTCTTTACTGGCATATACACCGCTTACGCGATTATAGCCGAGTTAATAACAGCGTGCCAGTCGTTTTTTCTTTTCGCTACATGGCGCCAATTGGATATTCCAAGCGAAGCCAGGTTCTTCTCTACCTGGTCCTTCTAATGGAGTGGAGGTCTTCCTCTGCTTCACCCAGCGGGTACTGCGTCGAATACTTTCAGAAGTTGTCCATTCGGACAAGCTGCTTTCGACAGCACGAAAACTCATACGGCTGTGTAAACTGACGTTGAGCAACACCCAAAGCTCCGTCAGGATCGGGAAGGACCTCTCCATGCCGTTCGATACCAAACGAGGTTTTAGACAAAGCGATTCCCTATCGTGCGACTTTTTCAACCTGCTTCTGGAGAAAATAGTTCGAGCTACAGAACTCAACAGAGAAGATACCATCTTCTATAGGAGTGTACAACTGCTGGCGTATGCCGATGATATTGATATCATCGGCCTCAACACCCGCGCCGTTAGTTCTGCTTTCTCCAGACTGGACAAAGAAGCAAACCAAATGGGTCTGGCAGAGAACGAAGGCAAGACGAAATATCTCCTGTTATCAAACAAACAGTCGTCGCACTCGTGACTTGGCTCTCACGTCACTGTTGACAGTCATAACTTTGAAGTTGTAGATAATTTCGTCTATTTAGGAACCAGTATTAACACCAGAAACAATGTCAGCCTGGAAATCCAACGCAGGATTACTCTTGCCAACAGGTGCTACTTTGGACTGAGTAGGCAATTGAAAAGTAAAGTCCTCTCTCGACGAACAAAAACCAAACTCTATAAGTCGCTCATAATTCCCGTCCTGCTTTACGGTGCAGTGGCTTGGACGATGACAACAACCGATGAGTCGACCTTAAGAGATTTCGAGAGATAGGTTCTGCGAAAGATTTACAGTCCTTTGCGCATTGGCCACGGCGAATATCGCATTCGATGGAACGATGAGCTGTACGAGATGTACGACAACATTGACATAGTTCAGCGAATTAAAAGACAGCGGCTACGCTGGCTAGGTCATGTTGCCCGGATGGACGAAAACACTCTAGCTCTGAAAGTATTCGACAAATTTATACTTCGATGTGGTTTCAAACTTATTATTGCGAGAGAAATACAGTACAAATTATGAAACAAAAATTATAAATTCCAATGTTTAGGTAAACAAAGTGGTTATAGTCGAAAAGTCAACCACATGCATGCATTACATAGTGACTCATTTTATTAAAAATTCAAACAGAAAAATCCTGTTACATTGCGTGTTTCATAACGCAAAACGATGACTTCCAAGTTTTGCGAATCTTTCGATGACTTCTTCGGTGGTGATTTCGATGTCATGATACGTATGAAGCAACGCTAATCCAACTAGTCTTTCTTGAAGCATGGTCGTCCTAAGCCATGTTTTGATGCGGCGAAGATAAAAGAAAGAACGTTCAGAGCTCGCGTTTGTTACGGGAAGTGTACAGAATACTCGAAGATAGGTGTGGATTGTTGGGAAAATGTCGACATCACATCTTTTTAATGTTTTCAGTGCAGAAGTTGGAATTTCGCTGCCTTCAACTTCTTGTTGCTGCTGCCAGTGACATTGCCAGTAGCTTAATTCACGTTTGAATTTAAATTTTTGTACGGTTTTTTCATCATCCAGAAGATTCTCGAATCTTTCTATCAAGCATCCGATTAGATCATCGATTTCGTTTTCTTTTAAAAGACTTGCTTTTTCTGAGAGCAACACACTCAATTAGTAACCATCCAAAACTTCTTGTGAAAAACGAGCTTCCAAATCTACTTTGATGGTATCCAGTAGAGACCCTGTAGTAATCTTCGCAAGTTTTCACGTCATAATTTTCGCGTTTCGAAAAATATTAACGATAGACCTTTTTGAGACTTGCCAATTAACTAAAATAAATATATACAAATAACTAAAATAAATATATTTGTATAGTACATTAATATTCCGCTTACAAATTTGAAATTTAAAAATAAATTGTATATCAGCTGATTGTTCTTGTCCGCATTACCAACCCAATTCATTTTTAAGCGAATATATGGAATAAGCTAAATGCGTTTTATTTTTGATTTAGCTATTAGCTTATGATGATCAAATAAAACACGGCTATTATTGTTTTTTTGTTTACAACACTTTTAATAATTCGCACGCTTTACCTGGGGCGCTTACGTCCCTTTGGCACGGGATGCAGCGACAGCTCATTAACCAATTGCCTGCAACGAGAATAACTGACTTTGCAGAAAAAAAAAGCGAAAAAAGAAACACGTGTGATTCCGATTGTGGTCTAATTACAACTAAATTCTTTATTACAGTTCATTTTTTACTTCTTCCAAAATTTAAGTTAACTAGATAAAACAGTTGGAATGTAAGTACGTATGTATGTATGTACAAAGAAGAGGTGACTATAATTTGTATTTAATTTTATCTTTTTTTTTCGTTTTAGCTTTGGACATAAGTCGCTTGACGCAACAATTTTCATAAAGCTTTTTTCAGCGTAGGACTGAATTTTTGTTTCATCTATATTGCCTTTTTTCAAAGGCACTATATGAAAATTATTACCTACAAAGAATTGATCGATAGCAAAAGCATAGCTAGGGAACATTTACGATCCATTTATTCAGACATGAAAAAATGGTGGCAGAACTCAAAGCTGACGAAGGAAAACCAACAATCTGCGGGCGCCAAGTAAAATTTCTGCTTGAAAACTTGCGAAGACAAGGCCTCAGTGTATGTTTTTCTGTTGGATACAAGCGACGAAGGTTTGAAGACGCGCATTTCTTGAAAAGTATTGAATGGAGTTTGCTGCTTCCTGAAAAAGTATGTGAATTGAAAACCAAAGAAATGGACAGCCTTATTGACTGCTTGATAAATAAATTCACAGGCCTTTTGGATAAGACAACGTCGTGCGACGTTTGAAACTCAAAGGTAAACTTGATTACTAGTAGTACTGTGACGAATGCGAGTTCTGAACGTTCTTTTTAAACACTGCGCCGCATGAAAACGTGGCTGAGTACGAACTTCCTTCAAGTTAGATTGATCGGCCTCGCGTTGCTGCACACGTAACGTGACATTGAAGTCGCTGCAGAAGAAGTTCTCGAAAGATTTTTCAGATTATAAATAATGTCCTTAGTCAGTCTGCTTGAAAAGGAAGAACCTAGTCCCTGGAAGCAAAAAAAGGATTAATTTAAACCATCCAAGTTTACCAGTGCATCATCCCGCACAACGTCAAAAAAGGTATTCACATAAAAATCCTAATACGACAACAAATTGAAAGTAAAGGATCAATATACAATCCTTGACAAACAACCCGATTTCATAGAAAGAATACCATACCAAGTAGCGCTCCAAGAATACAACTGGAGACCGATCTTTAGTAAAATAAATCAACAAATAAATTAGCAAGATTACAGAACAAGAAAATTTAATTGCATTAACCAACGCATTCGCCGATCTGCGGCGACAGTTTTCCGAACTACAATTAGGAAGAAGTGCAACGATTCCACAACGAACAGAACAAATATGTTCTTACAC
>CM050327.1:2396162-2422889 GCA_027475135.1 Bactrocera correcta | reverse complement strand
ACGGCGCAATATCTGTGTTAGCCAAGAAGATGTGCCCAAAATGAATTTACTGATAAAAGCGGTCGACATGGCCACCTGAGAAAATTAGACGAAGAGACAGTTGCCCTTATCAAACAGCACATCGAGTCATTTCCAGCCGTCGAAAGCCATTACACTCAGGGTCAACGAGGATCGGACGAAATTGGGACCACAATATGGAAAATGATGAACTCGTTAGATGAATCGGTAACCGATGTTATTCTCTACTCAGACTGCTGCGGGGGACAAAACAGAAACAGGTTCATTGCTACACTATTGATTTGTATCAACAATACCTTGAAGCTTAATTCGATAACAATTAAGTACCTCCAAAGCGGACACACACAAATGGAGGCAGATTCGATGCAGTCTGCAATAGAACGTGCGAAGAGAAGTATATACGTTTATTCGCCAGAAGAATTTCCAACTATAATGAGACTGGCAAGACGGAAAAACGCATATGCTGTAGAGAGGCTTCAATACAGTGATGTGATTGATCTCAAAGCCATGTTTTCGAGTTTAGGCCATAGCCTTAAGAAAAATATAAAAAAATGACTCGGTAAATTGGCTTAATGTTAAATTACTCCAAGTGAACTAAATTCAACGAAAACATTTATTATACAAGGAGGAATGGGATGGAGACTTGAAAGTAATTGATATTAGAGGAACGCGAAAAACAAAAGAGGTGTTCAACTTTTCGTTTATTGGCAATTACAATAAAGAGCTGCCAATTTGTAATCGAAAGTTGCATGATCTTCAAAATTTGTGCAAAAAGAGTGTAATTCCTCGTGGCTCGCAGTCATTTTTTTTAACTTACGAGGTGGAAACAAGCAAAATTGTTTAGATGAGCCAGATGTAGCAGAGGAAGAGAATGAAGATGAATGAATTTCTAGTTATTTTTGATTTACGCAATGTATACCTTCATTTGTCATAATTTTTTGTTTATAATAACCCAAATTGGAAAGTAATAAATAAATGCCACTGAATTAACAAAACTATGAATTAATTACTGCTTTATAATGTTACAAATTGATATTTTTGAGATCAAATGTTTTAATAAAAATACCGTAAAATTATTGAATAAAATAGCGTATACCATACAAAACAAAATAGTGTATCATACGAATTCCTTAAAAAATAAGATGGCCTCTATGGAGGACTTGCGCTTTGAATAACATAATTATGGTATTAAAGGATGCGTAGAATAAAAATACTTGGTAAATTTAAAGACAAGAAACGGTATAATGTACTCATCGAAAAATCCACTATGAAGAATTTTTATTTACCGCGATATTGAGGTTTTACAAAAAGTTGACAAAAACTTTAAACTCGAATTTCTCAAAACCCAAAAAAAATTATGCGCTATTGTTATATTGAGGGGACGATATGTAGTATGTACGTATATGCCGATAATATAAAATAGTATGTATATTTCTGTCTCATTCTTTCCTGGCCTCATCCTGCACATTTTCGTATTTGTGTCTCTTACCGGTTGTTTTTCCGTTGCATCCGGGTTTCCGGCTTAAATGAAGTACAATACTACCTGCAGTGTTCGTTGATTTTGTGGGTAGAGTGCCAAAAATAAGTTTTGATCTCCTCTTCACACAGCACAATTGGTTTTGTACATAAATTATGCACAAATTAACCAATTTATTTCCTTATAGCTTGCAGAGCCCAAATGCAAAAAAAAAGGGATGTAACTTGCGTGTCGCTAAGTCGGGAAACTCAATGCACTTTCACTTTAAATAAAAACACCGTGTTACCTGTTAACCGGTTCGAAAGACGATGGTGTGGCTCGTTCCGTGGTTGAGGTTGGCCGTGGGAAAACAGACGACGCAAATTATTCCACACAAGATAATTAATAAAAAAAAATCTTATAATACATATTTATTATTATACAACATTTTTTACCACGTCTTGATCGGTTGTCGCAAAAGAGGAGAGAGCGCAACTATTTACCCATTAATATTTGGTTGCGTTCGAATTAAAACTTCAAAGAAATTGAGCGGGGCGGCGTCAACAATGTGTGAAAGGAATTAGATAAAAATTTGGCATTGAGCTTAGGGAGAAAAATATTATAAAAAAAATAGCTAACATGAAATATTGCATAAAAAGTAAAAAAGATATGAATAAAACGAGCAATAAAAAAGTAGTTAAACACATAAACAAAAAAGATTTACATATGTACATATGTCTAAATATTTAAGTTTATACTTGCCCAAACATGTAGTAATGTCCATTTTGCTTACTAAAGCAAAAAGCAGGATTGCGTAAAATAATTAAGCGATGCAGATATAGAATAAAACATAAAAAAGGCTAAACGGTAAAGATACAACATAAAATCAAACATACATATATACTCAATTCAATAGAAGAAAAAACGTTAATTTCGGCTGCTCCGAATCTAATATATCCTTCAAAGCTACATTTCTTTTAGTAACTACATATATGTTTAAGTAAGTCTAAAGACGTAACCAGCCAGTGGTTTTCATCAAAAAGAAAGCATTTTACTAGTTCTTTTTAGCGAGGTTGTTTGCTAGAAACATAACTTAATTTTGTTTTTTCTGTTTGTATGGTAAGTTTAGTTATCCGACCTGAAAATTTTCTTTAACTATTGTAGCGTTTTCTTAGAGAATAAACCACAACGAATTTGCAGAATATACATATATCGTTAACTGAAAAAATCTGCAATGCAATCATTTGACTACGATAGTTCAGTTTGTATGGAAGCTATATGCTATAATAATACGATATGAATAATTTTTTCGGAGATTATAGTATTACCTTAAGCAGTAATCCATATCAAATTTCGTGAAGGTACCACGTCAAATGCGAAAGTTTTCCATACAAGCCGTTGATTCCAAGCGGTTTGTATGGCAGCTATATGCTATAGTGAGCCGATCTCAATAACTTTTTCCGATATTACATTATTTCTATGAACAATAAGCATTTGATTCCAATTATTCAGTTTGTATGACAGCTGTTTACTTTAGTTAACCGATATGAACAATGTCTTCGGAGGCTACATTATTGTCTTAGAAAATAATATATACCAAATTTCGTGTCAAATGCAAAAGTTTTCCATACTAGCACTAGATTTCAATCGTTCAGTTTGCATAGAATAATTTCTTCGTATTTTACATCATTATCTTAGAAAATAGCCTATGTCAACTTTTCTGAAGTTAAATTGTCAAATGTGAAAGCTTTCCATACAAAAACTTTATCCGATCATTAAGTTTATATAGCAGCTATCTGTTATATTGGTCCGATATCGGTAGTTCCGACAGCAGCTTCTTGAAGAAAAAACGACGTTTGCAAAATTTCAAAACGATATGTATATCCGGTCATTGACTCAGATTTTTTGTGACGAAAAACTTTGCTTCAACAAAAATGAATGATCGTAAGCGAGCATGCCCAAAGCGAACATTCAGTTCTAATCAGTATTGCTTGTTTCGTAATGATTTTGTTCGATCGAATGCCTTGTGTAAGCAGCAAAGAATATTCGAGAATGTTGCTTGCATTCAGCTCGATCACAATCATACCGTTTGGTCATACTGGGTGGTTCCTGCCAGCAGCGTAGCCGCTGAGCGTTCTTTTTCTTTAGCTGGAAATATTATAACCGAAAAAAGAAATAGGCTCGGACCATGTTCTGTTGATAGCTTATTGTTTTTAAATTCATTTTATAAAAGTCTTAGCGATTAAGATTGAAACCAGAAAAAAAACCCTTTTTTTTTAATTTTAAGTTTTTTTTATCTCAATGAAGAAGTGATTAAAATTTGAAATTTGTGTTCCCTTATATTTTAACCCTTAAATGCATGATGATGTATATATACATCAGTGTTTCTTCCTTACATAATTTCTAAACGGTAACTCAAACACAGTACTTTTTACTTTTATTAGGTGCTAAAAATGTCAGTGTTGGTTTTTGAATGAAAAATTTTAATGATATGACATTTCACTTTTTAATTTTAATAATTTGACAGCTTGGCGCGCCACTTACAAATATACACTTTGGCGGTAAAATTGTAATTTCATTTTGGTGGATAGTAAATAGTATTATTACGTGCTTAAAAGGATTTATAAGAGGATAAAGGTAAGAAAAACATATTACATTGGTTTTATTTAGAATTCAATAACAGTTATAGTAAATGCGAGCGTTATAATTGTGATGTAGAAATACATCAGTATGCAAAATCGGCGAATAATAGTTTTACTGTGGGTGTTGCGTCAAGCGACATCTTTTAAACATAAATCCTATTTTTAAACATAATAATGAACTAATGTTATATGAATTAATGTTATATTAAATATTGAATTAAAATGTTAAAGTTTATTTTACAAAGTACTCATCCTAATAATACTGTTTTATATACTCACCATAATTTGCTACCATAATGTAAAGAAATGAATTCTACTGACCCCTTTTTGTAAATACATACTTACGCGTGCCGTTAGGTTAAGCCGTTAGGTTAAGGTTTAGGCTAAGTCATGAAATTTTTGGAATAAAGAGTTCATTGTGTAAGAAGAGCATTCGCGAGCGGTCACTTTTTTTCGGCACATTCAATTCCGTTATTTAGTTTCACGCATTCCCATACAAACGTGTCTCAAAAAAACTTAAGATTTTTCAGTGGGTATTATAATATCTTTTTAATGTTTGACTTATTTCTTTTAAATATATAATTTATTCATATGAATTATATAATTATTTTTCTAGAATGTCCCGTAAATTGGCGGACAGAGACATAGAACAACTTCTAGTGGTCTTAGAAGATGGAAATATATCTGAGGATGGTTTGGAAGATGAAAATGAAGATGAAGAAACCTTTTACGCTAATACAAGAGAAACAATTTGAGAATTGGAAGACGAGGATGCAGAGGAAGAAGATCCTACCTATATTGATCCACCTATAATTCAAGATTTTCCTGGCCCATCAAGTCAAATTATTACTTGTTTACCCATGCAGGAAGGTCATGAAAATTTAGTAGAGTTCGATAAAAGAAAACTCATTTGGAAAAAAGACAGTTTGTTTTATGACGAGGCCAAATTAATTCACCAACCAAGCACAACAGACTCTGCTATAACTGAACTTGATACACCATATAGATGTTTTATGCACTACTTCACACTTGAGTTCCTTCAAAAAATTGTTGATGAAACCAACTTATATGCAGTACAAGAGAACCCTTCAATATCATTTACTATTACTGTTGGGGAGTTAAAAAAATTCATATTGATTCTTTTATTTATGTCAGTGGAGCATTTTCCTAGTGTACGCTCTTACTGGCACTCCAAATTTGGCTACGAACCTGTAAATAGTGCAATGCCGGCAAATAGATTTGAGATGATTAGGAGCTATTTACATTTCAACGACAATATCATCATTCGCGAGATCATTCTGATCACGATCGCCTCCATAAGATTCGGCCTGTGATAGAACAGCTAAATACAACATTTCCATCAGTTGCAATAGAACAACGACTTTCTATAGATGAGCAAATGTGTTCAACTAAAATTGCACATTTCCTAAAACAATATTTACCTAATAAGCCTCACAAGTGGGGTTATAAGCTTTTTGTTCTCTGTAATCTTATGGGATACGCTTACAGATTTGAGGTCTATTCTGGACAAGAAGAAAAACAACACAAACCAGCCGATGAGCCTGATCTCGGAATAACAAATAACGTTGTTATACGTTTGGCGAGAGCTATACCAAGGATGAACAATCATATTGTATTTTTCGATAATTTTTATACATCCCTGCCTTTGGTTAATTATTTGAAAAAAAACAGGGTATACCATGTGTGGGAACTATTCAACAGAACAGGCTACCCAATTGTCGGCTCCCTGACAAAAAGGAATTTATGAAATCTTGTATTACGAGAGGTACTTGTGAGGAACGAGTTTCCCATTCAGATGGAGTAGACTTTTCGGCCACTGCATGGAAAGACAATAAAGTGGTCACTCTTTTATCGACTTACGTTGGCGCCGAACTTGTTGGAAAATAACCAAGATACGATAAAAAGACTAAACAAAAAATTGATATTCCTTGCCCCAAAATTGTGCAAGAATGCAATATGCATATGGGCGGAGTTGATCTCATGGATAGCTTTTTAGGACCTTACCGGATTCGAGTGAAGAGCCGGAAATGGTATTTACGCTTGTTTTACCATTTACTGGACCTCACTGTGATCAACTCATGGGTGCTTATGAAAAAAAACCTAACTGCTAAAGGTGTCCCAAAAAAGCAACTGTCTAATCCTGGAGAGTATCGAAATTGTTTGGCTGATACACTGTGTAATATAGGTATGCCTAGTGGTAGTAAAAGAGGGCGTCCTAGTACTTCCTCTTTAGAATGCGAGCTTCATATAAAAAAGCAAAAAGGTCCACAAAATCCGCTCCCGTCAAAAGATGTGCGCATAGATGGTGTCGAACATTGGCCTGTATTTGCCAATCGATTACGGTGCAAGATGCCCTATTGTAAGGGCACAACACAATGGCCGTTTACCAAATGTAATGTACAGTTGTGTCTCAATCAGAAAAACAACTGCTTCAAAGATTTTCATACACTAGTGTAAACATAATTCGAAGACAATCGTTTAATAGAATAGTACTTAGTTTCATTATTAATAGTGACTGTAATGCATACTGATGTATATCTACATCAGTAAGTTATTTTGAAAAAAATAATACTTTTTAGAAAATAAAATTTTTTTCTTTATTTTTCCCTTAATCTATGTTTAATTTTCTACCTGTTACAATTTATGGTATTTAAAAAGGAAAGGCGTTAACTTTGCATATTAATTTTAAGCGTTAAAAATGAAGAAATATATGCCGTAATGTTTTGGTTAATTTTATGCATCGCAACTTGCTTCCGTCAAAACACACAAATATGTACATACATACATATTCGGAGGGCAATTCTCGACCTAATTGGTTCCATCACAATCAATTCAAACGCACACTTGATCGATGTCTGAGTTTTCGTGCATCGTTCGACTGATCGTAAGCAGAGCAATCAAACCAATTTATCGAACCCGTTCGTTTTGAGCACGAAACTCGATCGAACAATTTTGTAGCAAACCGCTGTGTTGAGTTATAACTGTTTTGAGCGACACTGATCAAATCGAATCGATCGCACTCAATGCAGGTCTCTGATACAGATAGACGGACAGGCAGAGAGACGGACATGGCTAAATTGACCCAGCTCGACATAGTGATCGTTTAAATATATACATATGTCGGAGTACAGTTGTCTTTTATGGCCATTGTTGTAGCGTAGCGAGTTTCGGCCGCTCACCATTAAGTTCTATACTCGAATACTTCTGCGTCGTTTTCCTCTTATTGTGCTTACCACCGAACCACACTCGACGATAGCGACGCCACGCTCTCGTCCCGCTATAACGGTACTTCTTGAAGTGACAACATGCAGACAACCAATCACAGCACAATCAACGGTTGATGCAATAATGAGGAACTTAGTCTTCTAATGAAATTCCCTAAACTGTATACTCATACACTCATACACGCATACCAATATCCACACGCTGATAGGGTGCTCCGACATATACATGTACTTTATAGGGTCTATGACGCTTCCTTCTGGGTGTTACAAACTTCGTGACAAACTTAATATACCCCCTTCAGGGTATAAAAAATAGTGATATTAAATAAATAATATAAACATATATATAGTTTTGGTGTCACAAAGAGCTCAACTTCTTCTTGGCTCTTTATGTCAACTCTGCAGTTAAAAATAAAAACACTGAGCTTCTTTGCTTAGGTCTAATCTTCGACTGAAATTTTCTTTATTTCAATTTGTTGTTTATATTCTAATTTGAAGTGCGCGCAGGCACTTATACATGTGTTTATACCCTGCCAACCACGGCTACCCGCTTGAGACAAATATTCCAATACAACTACACGTTTTTTTTCTCTATACACTAACACCAACGCACATTTTCAGGTTATTTTTTGTTTACTTAAATGCGATGGAAAAAAGTTTGTTTCATTTCTTGATTTATTTGAATGAGTGCGAAGGAGAAAACATAATTGTCAATAGTGACAATAGAAAATATAAAAAGGGGAATAAAAAAAACGATTGAAAGAGGCGTGTCGTTCGTGATCGTGTCAAGAAGGTAAGTAAATGAATTTTATTGATTTTTTAACAATATTTTGAAAATAATTACTTCATTTATTTTTATAGCATTGGAAATCAGAACTGAATTGGCAGTAGCAGCAGCAGCTGCATCATCAGAAGCGGCAAATATCAATTGTTAAGTAAGTATGTGAAAAACGTGTGTGTACTTTGAAATTGGACTGCGCAGTCCAAGATAATACGCAAAAATAAATACATACATATGTACATATGTATTTTATGCGTTTAAGGCGGCCTGCGCAATCCAATATAATATTTGACAATTAACGTTTGTTTTATATTTTAAATGATCAAATAATATTGATCTTTTCTTTCAGATGTTATTATTATTTTTATTTAATTATTCTTTCTTTTCAGATTTTATCACTATATTTAATTTATCTTTGCTTGCAGAGTAAATTCTATTTGTATTTAATATATTTTATTTTCAGATATTTGTCTTTTATATTTTTTTTTCACTCTTTTATTTTCAGCTATTAATAATAATTTTCTTTAATTAATCTTTTTTCAGATGAAATTCTTTTTTTTAATTAAATATATTTTTATTTATATTAATTATAATTTTATGTAAATATTTATTAAAATTAATAATTTAAAAACTAAACATTTTTCTTGGAAATTTTAATAAATTTTTAAAGTAGGAACTAAAAAATACAAACTGTTTAAAATGCAACCCTGTATTAGCCGTCGATTGGGGATATTAGAGCAGGACAGATATACTTTTTTATATGACACTGCTGAATGAGCGCAACAGAGATGTATGATCAGAGCGTGTGAGGGGAAAATACGGTAAAATATTCGCTCGGCCGAAGACACACTCTGTATGTTTACCCCCACGTTTACCACCATGTTACACACTGATTATCTGGTTTTTTACCCGCTCATGGTTGGCAGGGTATTTACTTACATACATACACACATCTGCATGCATGTCAGAAGAATTTGTTTTATCAGCAGAAAATGTGTAGGCAATCTCTTATTTCAAGAAAGAGTTCAGGTTTCGAAATCTTTCTTGAAGTGGATAATGTTTTATTATTTATTGGGTGTATGTATGTCAATATGTGACTTTATACATTAAATCTTTACATATAAAAATTACGCGTCTCGTTGTTTGTCCGCGATGGACTCCTAAACTACTCAACCGATTTTAGCAAAATTGTACTGTATCCAGTTTGAAGCAACTTAGATGATAGGATAGTCAAAACGATTCATAAATAATAAATACAGTGAAAGCTATATTAAATGGACGCTCTATTAAGGGGACATATCCCTTAAAACAGTTCCCACAATTTCTTGATATGGCTAGACATAATAATTTTAATTTTGAGCATACAAACTAGGCGAGTCAATTACATGAATAGACCACAATTAGAGTTAGGGAAAATACCTCCTTTTCCAACACAAGACACCGATAAAAGACAATCAATTTTTAATACACAAACTGAAAGAGAACATCAGACAGATACCTCTAAGTATTTCGAGACTCAGAATGACTACGAACAAACTTTAGACGAATACGTTAAGGTAATACAGAATCAGGGTTAAAATAATAATTTTGATGAATCAACTTTGCATTTTTAGTTCAAAACGGAAATCGGACTAAAACATGCACCTTCAATATTCCAACGTGCATTAGATGATATCCTATGTGAGCATATTAGAAAAATATCGTCGATCTTCAGTAAAGATATTGAGTCGCATATTTAAAACTTTGCAGGAAGCCAATATTAAAATAAATAAATAAAAACAAATCTGACTCAGGTTTTGGCATTAGACAATTATCCTCAACCAAAGACATTAAGGAATTACGAACATTTCCCGGCCTAGCCAGCTATTATAGGCGTTTTATTAAAGACTTCGCAAGTTGGCAAAACCACTTAGCTCACTTTTAAGAGGGAAGGATGGACGAATGTCCAAAAGAGTCCGCAAAAAAGTTAATTGATCTTAATCAAGAAGCAGTAGAAGCATTTGATAAATTAAAAAATATACTAGTGTCCAAAGAAGTAGTACTATAATACCTTGACTATAATAAAGAATTCAGTTAACCATGGATGCTTTCCAAGTTAAGTATTCACAATACAACGATCGCGCTTTCAACCTAAACGGACGTGTTTTCATGCGCTCCGTAGAAACTTTCGAAAAAAAAAAAAAACAAAAATAAAACAAAATAAACAAATGTTAAAAAAAGTGCAAACGTTAGGCAATAACGCTGAAAGTGCAAATCACAACATAAAAAACCACAAACTGTTTATAAACAAAAAACATAAAAAAATAACAAGAGTGAAATAAAACAAAAAATACAGAAGCATAGGCGCAGCTCAGCCCCACCAACAAGTCCGTAGGCATTCTCTAAATGCCTACTTCAGCTTTGTCGAGCCTGCGTGTTCTGCTCCTACCAACAAACAAGGCAACGGTGAGAAGGATGAGTCTTCGCAGCGACTAACTGAGCAGCGCCATAAGTAGAACTTACAAAAAACTAAAGCAGGAGAGAACGGCAGTCAGCAACTAACTAAACAGGTACCAGCAAGTACGCAGGTAGCGAAGAACAACATAAAGCAATGTGAGAGTGTACCAATAAAAAAAGGCCAGTCTGTACAAACTGGCATTGACCGCTACATTAACATAAAAAAGAAATTAAGTCCTTCAAAGTCAGCAGTCAATTCCAAGAAATTTCAAGGCGGTACACCAATTAAGAATAAACCGGAAGTTTTAAATGGCAATAGGTTTGCCTTACTAAGCAATGGATCAGACGACGATGCCAAGGGTACCACCACAGTCGTTAATGTCAGACCACCTCCAATATATTTGCGCGAACGTAGCAGTAATGCTCTCGTTGTTGAAATAAGTAAAATTATCATATAGTGCGTTTGAAAAAAGGCAATATAGATGAAACAAAAATCCAGTCCTACACTGAAAAAAATTTTATGGACATAGTTAAATTTTTGTCCAATAAAAACAAAAATTATTATTCGTATCAACAGAAGAGCTCTAAGGGCTTAGTTGTTGTAATCAAGGGTATAGAGACCGCCATAGGGTCTAGTGAAGTCAAAGAAGCATTGGAAGAATGTGGTTTTGGAATTAAAACAGTTGTAATCGTAAATATATGTAATAGAAACAAAATACCACAGCCAATGTTTAAAATTGAATTGTTGCCGAATTCGAATCAACTTAAAAAAAATGAGACCCATCCAATTTATAATTTGAAATATTTGCTGCATCGTAGAGCAACTGTGGAAGAACCACATAAAAGAAACGGTCCGGTACAATGTACTAACTGCCAAGAATATGGGCATACTAAATCATACTGCACTCTACGCAGTGTTTGTGTGGTATGCGGTGATTATGCGGTGATTTACATCCCACTTCTAAATGCACCCTTAAGAATGAAGAATTAAATAAAAAATGCAGCAATTGTGGAGGAAATCACACTGCTAACTACAGAGGTTAACCTGTATATAAAGATTTGAATTCGAAGTTGTCACAGGGCATTCAAGCACGTCGTAACCAAATGTTACAAACACCCCGTAATGAAATTATAGCAACCTCAGAAAAAAGGTCTAATCCTATTACTTCTAACAATAATAATATGCAAGGAAGCTATGCAAATGTGGTGAAAGGCAACACTGTGCAAATGCAACTGCCGCAAAATCCTCCAAATGCAGCTATTGGAACTATGATTATAAATCTTACACAGTGTATGACACAATTTATGCCTACTATGAAAACATGATCCAAGATTTAATAAAGTCACAAAATCAAATGCTTCAAAGTTTATTAAGTAAAAAATGAGCTTACTAAATATCTGTATATGGAATGCTAACGGTGTTAACGAACATAAATTAGAGATTATCAGATTTCTGTCTGAAAAGAATATAGATGTAATGTTTATTTCAGAAACTCATCTAACAAATAAAAATAATTTCAATATACCGGGATTTAGACTATATGTTACAAATCATCCGGATGGAAAAGCGCATGGTGGCACGGCAGTGTTGATAAAAAATCGTTTAACCCACTATGCTCTAGAATCTTATGCTACACCACAGTTACAAGCTACAACAATATCACTAAACAATCAGGGTTGTGACATAAACCTTACGGCTATATACTGTCCACCTCGTTTTAAAATTACGGAAATCGAATTTAAAGAATTTTTCGGAACACTAGGTCAAAGATTTCTAGCAGGTGGAGATTACATACAACGCAAAACACACGTACTGGGGCTCACGTCTTATTAATCCGAAAGGACGACAGCTGTATCAAACTGTTATAAATAGGCACAATAACCTTGAAATAATATCTCCTGGTAAGCCGACATATTGGCCTAGTGATCGTAAGAAAATACCAGAGTTAATTGATTTTGCTGTAATCAAAAATATAGATAAATCGCACATAACAGCAGATACATGTACTGATCTATCTTCTGATCACTCTCCTGTACTAATAAAGTTGTGTGAACAACCCATATTCGTTAATCCAAAAGTGGGTCTAACTTCTTATAAAACAAATTGGCTAAAATATAATAAATACGTTAGTAGCCACATTAATATATATTAATATTGTATTAATATTGAGTACAAAATAAATACAGGAAGAGAAAATTGACGAAATCATAAGAGAAGTCAATGATATAATAACCAGCGCAGCTGTCTTAGCAACACCAAACAAAAGCTATAAGCCGTTTGGTTACAGAAAAATCTCTAACAGAGAAATAGAAATACTTGTAAATGAAAAAAAAGGCGTGCAAGACGTGAATGGCAGATAAATCGTTCCCCTTCCACTCAGCTTCAATTAAAATCTGCTGTATGTAAATTAAAAAAAGCGCTTAAACGTGAGGAAGAATTGAACATCGAAATGTATAAAAAGAAGCTGTGTCCGAATTCAAACAAGCAAAATTCCCTTTGGAAAGCCTAAAAGTCCATGAAGCCACCAACTGACTCCAGCATGCCTATACGAGGCTTGGGTGGAAATTGGGCTCGTAATGACCTAGAAAAGGTATTTCAACCCAATTTGTCAAAGAACAACTTTATGCTGTTAATCTTACTCAACACAGCTAAAGAGTCGCTCGAGCCTCTTATGACTTCACCTTCTGAAATCATTGGTATCATCAAAGAACTTAATCCAAAAAAGTCGCCGGGACATGATAAAATTTCCCCAAAAATGCTTATTGGGTTATCAATTATTGCTGTAGAGGTGCTCTCTTTGCTCTTCCATGCAATTCTTAGTTTCGGATACTATCCAATTTCATGGGAAAAGTCGCAGATTATCTTGATAGGTGTACCTGGGAAAGCCTTAACACAGACGTCTTCATACAGACCAATCAGTCTTCTACCCTGTCTTTCAAAAGTATTTGAAACAGCATTACTATCAAAGACGTCTCCTTTCCTCCACGAAAATAACACAATAGCAATGCATCAATTCGGATTTCGTGCGAAACATGGCACAATAGAGAAAGTAAATAGAATTACTAACGAGATAAGGAAAGCATTTGAGCACAGGGAGTACTGTTCAGCAATATTTCTAGATGTAGCTCAGGCGTTTGATAAGGTGTGAAACGAAGGTCTTTTATACAAGATTATAAAAATTCTACCTTTAGAATTGTATAGAACCTTCGAGTCTTATTTTTAAAATAGAAAATTTATAGTAAAAGTGGGGGATTTCATATCTGATGAACGTCAGATAAGGGCTGGTGTACCCCAGGGCAGTGGTTTAGGCCCAACACTATACATCATATATACATCAGATTTTCCAACAGCTAATAATGTACTAACTTCAACCTTTGCGGACGACACAGCTATAGTGAGCCATAACAAATGCCACATTTTAGCATCAAGAATATTAACGGAGCATTTAAGTTCTGTCGAAGAATGGTCAGCGAACTGGCGCATAAATGTGAATGAACAGAAGTGTAAGCACATTACATTTTCGCTAAGACCAAAGATGTGCCGGCAGTAAAAATAAATAATATTTTAGTACCCCAAGCAAACGAAGTAACATATCTTGGTATTCACCTAGATAGTAGGCTCACGTGGAGAAAACACGTATCTAGTAGAATAACATGTATGAAGATTAGAGCTGCAAATTTAAATTGGCTTTTGAATAAAAACTCCAAACTTAGCTTAGACAACAAAGTGCTTTTATACAATGCGGTCATAAAGCCGATTTGGATGTATGGCATTCAACTGTGGGGTACGACCTGTGCAACTAATATTGATATATTACAAAGGTTCCAATCAAAAATGTTTAGAATAATCGCGTGTTCGCCATGGTACATGCGAAACGAAAATATCCATAAAGACCTTGATATTGCTTTGGTAAAGAAAGAAGTAGAAGATAACAGAATCAAATATATATCTAAACTCCGAGATCACACAAACCGTTGGGTTAATGCTTTGGTACAAACCTGCGATCAAACACGACTTAAAAGAAGAGATATGCCTGCGTATTAAAGAGCGACGTAACACCAAAACAGCTCAACCACTTGCTAGAGTCTGTCTAGTTTATAAATAGATTTAAGATTTTACTACTTATTGTTAGGCTTGATAATTAAATAGGAAAAACTTTGTTGTCGGTGTTTGAAAACGCATTCGATGAATAGCTATAATCAATCGGTCAAACCTTGCGACGTTAAGGGGTGCACACGCAGTCATCATTCACTTTTACACTACTAGGAATTCGACCAAACTGTAGCTACGAAAGCGTCAAATAATGTCAAAATGATAGCCAGAGAGCAATCTGCCACCATTAAAGCGCATATAGCAAAAGGGGTATGCAAGTTAAAAAACGTTTTGTTGGTTTTTATAAAAAAAAAATGTTTTCTTGGAGCTATGCTCCTTTATTGAATTCTACTTAAGATCTAAAGTTTACAATTTTTTATACTTAACTCTAGACCTATGTTTGCCGCTGCGACGGGTACGGAGTTTGCTGACGCTGCGCTTCCCACAGGTTGGCACTTCGCTGACGTTGCACTTCCCACAGGTTGCCACTACACGTGTCGCAGTCTCAGCGATTTAATGGTGTCATATTATTTTACTTTGTATCATATGATATTAATGCATCATATGATACTTTTGAATGTATGGGGTGCTAACTAGTCCTCCCTTGAAATTCAAACGTCCTCGTTTGAATCTTTAGGTGTATTAAAAATTTGGTTAAGTCCTTCTATTGCCGGTTGTGAGAGTTTGTTGGGTTCATCTTCTTTTTGTTTGATCAGGAGTTTCTTCCCGAAAATTAGGGCGATGAACATTAAAAGGATGATTAGCGTGATGCTGGTTCCGTGTTTTACTCTGTTTGCTGCTTCTAACAGACTTACTTCTTTTGTATTGTTGCAGTTAAGCTGTTTCAGCATCTCGAACTTTTTCCCATTGATAACAATTGTTACGTTGGTATACAAAATTATTAAGGTCCCGTTTAAAAATGTTGGTTCGTTGTTTACTGAAATTTCTCCGTTGTATTTATTTAGAAATATTATTCCTGGTCCCATTTCCTCCATGGGTGGAATATGTTGGTTGTTGACCTCCGTGCAGTTTGGCAAACGACTTTTTAAAAGATTATTTATACAAGTATCATTACTTAAATCTATTACATTATTGCTTAAGTATATTTGTAGGGAATTGTATTTTTTACAATAATTTTCTATTCCATAAATTCCCTTTTCACAGTTTAAAATTGTATTGAAATTGATTTTATTGATTCTCCCGTTATTTTTTACTGCTCTAATATCTAAGGTTTTACAATTTTGGTTATCTACGGTTGGGAGGCTAACAATATAAATTATAATTTTGCCATTAGTTGCAATTTTTACTTCGGAAAATTCGAGTGCTTCGCCTAAATTAACGTATGGAATATTGTCATTGTCTATTACTTCTTTCACAATATTTATTTCTTCATTTGATAAAATAAAAGAATTTATTATATTGGCTTTTGCCCAATGTATTGTGTATGCAATATTTAAAATTTCTTCTTTAATTATTTCTAATTTGTATTTTAGCTGTAAAAATGCTTCAATTTCTAAACTATTTTCATTTTGCATGGTTTTAATTATATTATTTGTAATATTTGTTATCTCGCTAATTTTGCCTATTGTAAGTTTGTTAATTAATACCTGATTATTATTATTTTGTAAAACATTATTTATCTTACTTGAAATTATTTCGTAGTCTTCATGGTCTGGACTTCCTGCAATCCATTTCCATGTGCTACCCAGGAAATTTAATGATCTTTTTATTTTTTGCTCTACTTTTAAATTGTTAAGTTGGGCTCTTATTTGTGTTATTATATGGGATATGAAGGGGTAGTTAGGGTTTTTGCGGATAGTTTCAGTTTTAATAGTCGCTTCTATGTGGTCTAGTGTGTCCGTATATTTTTCTATGTCAATTTCGTGTATTATCCTAAATGTTCCTGTTTGTAGTCTAGCCGTTCCCTTTTCTATTGTTATTAATTGGGAGTTTGAGTAGTCGAGGATTTGTACTTCCGCCAGGCATAGCGGTAGTAATATTATTAAAGGTATCCAGCTTCTAATGGGGTATCCTTCTGCGTTCCGGAGTTGTCCTGTTTCCTACTGGTACTTGGGTCCCTCGACGCTTTTTTAAAATCCCCCTTGGGCGTAGTAGCCGCTCGTTAGCACAGTATTATTATTTGTTTTTTTTTTTTTTCACTTTTAACGGAGCCTTACTTTTTATTTTTTTCAGGCTTTTTTTCTGTTTTTTTTTTTCACAACCTATACCGTTCGCCACTCGCGTTGTCTTACTTTTTGATTTTAAGACAATAACCACTTACGCGCGCTGGTCCCTGCTCGGGCGCCAGTTAAAACACGTTTTGTTGGTTTTTATAAAAAAAATGTTTTCTTGGAGCTATGCTCCTTTATTGAATTCTACTTAAGAACTAAAGTTTACAATTTATTATACTTAACTCTAGACCTATGTTTGCCGCTGCGACGGGTACGGAGTTTACTGACGCTGCGCTTCCCACAGGTTGGCACTTCGCTGACGTTGCGCTTCCCACAGGTTGCCACTACACGTGTCGCAGTCTCAGCGATTTAGTGGTGTCATATTATTTTACTTTGTATCATATGATATTAATGCATCATATGATACTTTTGAATGTATGGGGTGCTAACTTGCACACTGTGTCGAGTACTACCTGTATCATACTTGTACATTCTGGTGAAGAAAGTGTATCAACATACGCCTTCATAGATGATGGCTCATCGACGAAGAGCTTTAAAAACGGCTGAACGTAAGAGGAACACCGCAACCAATCTGCCTACGTTGGACTGATGACACACATCTGTACGAAAACGAGTCTGTCGTAGTCGACCTGACTATATCGGCTCTAAATGGGCATAGGCAATTTTCTCTTAAAGGTGTTCACTCTGTCAAAAAACTTCAGTTGCTTACTAAATCGTTTGACGCCAACACACTACGATTACAGTTCAAACATCTGAAAGGGTTGAAACGCCACTCCACAATTGCTGATAGGCTTAAATAACGCGGGTCTTGAATCTTCAATAAAATCCATATATAGAGGAGAAAATGAGCCAATTGCAGAAAAGTCTAAATTAGGATGGACCTCGAAAGGTCCGATCCTTTACACCACGTTTTCCTCATCTGTGATTGTTCTCCTCAAGCTGAACTGTTTGAAATCACCAAAGCGTGCATTTGCCTCCACAAGTTATGTATGTCGACCAAACCTGTTGTCCTAATATCTAAAGAGGATTAAGTTGCTTTGGAGCAACTACAAAAATACACAATTCGCACTAGAAGCCGTTTCGAGACCAGCTTATTGTGGAAGCATCCAGACATTAAAGTCCCCGATAGCTTATGTGTGGCCTTACTTCGGGCGAATAAAAAAAAATATTGGTATTTTCCGATTTTCACAATAACTAATCCCAATAAACCATGAAAGCTTAGACTAAGCCGGGACACAGCTATTAAAGTAAATGGAGTGTCATTACATAGCATACTCCTAAAAGATCTAGAACTAACAGTTCCCCTACACTCAGTGCTTTTTAAGTTTCGACAAAAGAGAATTACTATGGCAGCCGATATTGCTGAAATGTTTTACCACGATCACGTACGACAAGAATGAGGATCCGCTCGGTGAGCTACCTCTCGATTTTGACCGTGAAATGCCTACTTAAAAGGTTTTTGGCATGTGGTGGATTACGTCCAGTGAGCATTTCGCATTTCACGTGTCCGCTAAGTATAGTATAACTTCATCATTTATTATTTCGTTGATTAAATGATATTGTGAAAAAGCAAACAAAATTGACTTTTATTTTATTTAAGTCAGTACTGTGACTGCTGTATTGCAGAGGTGCGAGAGTGATCTAAGGCGATTGTGTTGAGAAATGGTTGTTTTAATGGTAGTCGTACGACATACCGATCATTATCTGCTCTAGTAGCTGTAGCTTTGTAAAAGTCTTCACAATACTGATATTCAGAGGTTGTGATTGTAATGGGGGGCGTTCTTCTATCTCCAAAAATTTTCCCAATTGTGAATTGAGCTACTCGTTTGAGATTTCCTCAACTTCATCATTGTTTTGACTGGTTCCGTAACTAGTCCACTTAGGTTCAAATCCGAAAATAGTCTTTTGTGCCAAAAGTGTGTTTGAAATTTTCTCAATACCTTCGAGTAATATCTATGGTATGACATCGCTGCGTAGTAGAAGATCTATTTGAGCGGGAGTGTTGCAGTTGAGGTCTGCTAGTTTAAGGTGTAATACCCTTTCCCAATGTCTGCTATCAATGCGATAACTTGGAAGCATATTTGTTAATTGCGGTAAGACAATAGCTTCAGCTTGACTTCGCTCAGCCGCTTGAAGGGAAATTAGGGTAATTGGGCAGATTTTGGAGTTTTGAAGTACTCTTAAGCCCATTCTCGTTATTTAAAAATTGGCTAATTTTGTAGGTAGCTATAGCCTACTTTGTGCCCTAGACGCTATAAATGATCGCTGTCTTCGCCTATTAAGGCCCTAAGTTTAAACAGTTCTCCTCGTAGTTCGATGGAAACGATTGCTGTGGATAGTAGTACCCTACTGTGATTTTCGCTATGTAGCGTTTGGGTTTTTAACGCCTTTGAGCAGCATGTTGCGTCCTGGCAATTTTCTGAATTTGTTGTTGCAACTAAAACTGTTGCTCTTTTTACGTTTGCGCTGTTTGGGGGTGAGCTGGAAAAATTGGTAATTGCCAATAAACGCAATTAAATTTGCTTTCACAGTCTTTAAGCATGGGTGCATGTTATAAGCAGTTTGTACAAAGTCTTTTTGACTTTACAAAATTTCAGTCAATTATATTTAATTTTTTAAAATTTCGGAAGATTTAAACTTATATCCGCTGTGCATAGTTCGCATGACGATTGTTTTTACTGTTCAGATGTGAACGTTTGGTTTTTGAAGAGGCTTCTATTTAAATTGTTCTTGGTACTGGCTTGGGGTCTTTGGAAGCTTCTATTAAGGTCATTGGGAATACTTTTTGGTTTAATTATCTTTTTATCAACCCTTTCAGCGATTTCATACTGGGTAGTTAGGAAATTTTTCATTTGCTGCCACTTGGGGCATTTTTTCCTAAACAAGAAAGATTGTCCCATAGCAATAACGATTTTCCTAGTAATGCGACGGTGCATATATTTACCAGAATTGGGTCCTAATTGTCTGCGGAAATATTCTGTGTGGATAAAACCGACAAACAGTTGAAAACAGTGAATTGAAGTTTCATATATTCTTCACTTGCTTATTTTTGAACTTTTGGCAAGTTCATTAATATTGTTATTTGCTTATCTACCAGTATTCGTTCGTTTTCGTACCTAGATTTCAGAGCTTCCTAAGCTATATAGAAATTGTCGTCATGTAATGCGAACTGCTTTACTATGACGCCTGCTTGTGGATGTGAACATGTCCCTGAAGGACGGCCTTTTTTCATTGCTACCTTGAACAACTTCAGTGTCACATGCGGACACCTTGAGGTGAATACCTGAACTTGTCTCTAGATTTTGAATTTGCGGCAGCTCTACTCTCGGAGGTGGGGTAGATGCAATTGCTTTAATTAATTTTAACTGCTCAAATATCTTTGTTTTTGCATCTTCAAACTGATCTAAGCAGTTTTCATATTTGCCTAAGCTGAGGGCTTAAAATTTTCTGGCAGATCTGAGTCATCAGATAAGAATTTTGGAGACGTATTCAAAAATTGTCGAGCTTTTCCTTTTGATTTCTAATGCCGATTCATACTTGTCCTGAATAGGCGAAGATGAAAACCGAGTGCAGTATCTTATCAAATTGTCACTCTCAGAAATGATTTTATTGCACGTTATGTCTTCCCCCTTTTTTGTTTCGTACCAACTTGCTTCGAGCGTATAGCTTCTGCAAGTGGGCATGGACGTTTTCCGTCAGAAATCACTTTTGGAATCTTTAGCAACTGAGTTGGCTTAAGTTCTTTTGAGTCTGAGCTCATCTAAAAGATTTTATAAATTAATCAAAGATGTTTCAGTAAAAATTGATTAGAAGTTTATAAAAGGTTTTGTATATATGTATAATATGTTGAAAAGAAGACTTTGTTGTAAGTAGAGTTTCAAAGAAAATCGATAAAACTGTATTTTTTTTTTAATATACTGAAATCACTTGTTGAATTCCAAGATAGATTTCGTATATGTTAGGTTGGACGAGAACTCTTTTAAGTTAATTAAGAGTTGTTTTTCCGAATATTCAATTTTATTTCGCTTTAATTTTATTAAATTATTTTTTATTAACCACAAAAAATTTTGTATATATACTACATATATGTGTTGTATTTTGTGTCCGTACGTCTTATAGGATATGCCTATACGTGTTTTTTTTTGTTTGTTTGTTTATTATGTGCAAATAAGAGCTCGTTTTAGAGATCACTGTACTTTATACATAGGCATGTATGTATGTATATACTATATGTATTACGCTTTAATATGTTTTAAATAATTATGCTTATTTTTGTTAGCAAAAATCCAAGGCGTATTACGGGATATATGCCAATGTGAACTTTGAAACAAAATGCGTATTTACATATGTGACGATACACGATTGTACAAATTTTTAAGTATATTATTATAATAAATTTTCCGCCGCTAATTAACATAGTGATGATCTGTATTAATTTTTGACGCTTTAATTGAAAAAATTGTATTTTATTTTAATTGTACCCTGTGCAAATGGGGGATTTTTTTTTCAGATGATTTTCCGTACTTATAATGAGCCCGTATGTACTTGTAAATAAGTACGCGTGTACATATCTATATGCTCGCAGTACGGATAAACCGCGAAAAGAAAATCAGCAGGATAATTTCCGTAACCTTAATTATTTGTAGATATGTACGAATGTATAAGTTAGCAACATGAAAGTTAACTGCGATAAGCAGAATAATGCTGGGTAAGCAATTTACCAATCAACATCCGGCACGCGCAGTATAAACTATAGCCAGGAATTAATGCTGACCAACAATAATGCAACCATTGCAACAATTGCAATCAATATCCAGCACACGCGGAATAACGACACACAAGTAAATAAATCAATAGTGCTATCATAAGTAATTTTTAAGTTATAAATAATTGATAATTGAAATTGTAATTTTAGTCTTAGCAGAACATTTTGACAATAAAGGTCAAAAATATAAATTTTTTTAGCCGTTTTAATTTAACCGGCAATAATTTATATATGCAAATGTATATGAAGGTAGTATTCGTATAAGTAGTTCATGTGTAATATTAGTTAATGTAATATGTTATATATAAAAGAGCAAATTATACTCTTTGTACGTTATATATATGTTAGTATATGCGACAAATATGACAAATACGAGTATGTGTTTGTGGGATATATGTATGTATACATATTTTTTGTTTTAATATTTATTTACACATATGAACGTATATGTTTAAGCTTGAATGTTTTGTCTATTTTTACCCGCTTGTTTTTACCGGGAAATAAACCGAATACAAAAACGGTTCGGCAACGGATTTTTCTGAATACATTAGGCCATTTAAAGTTGACCCATTTGTTTGTTTGCCAAAATTAAGGCGTCGCGGATAATCAGCTGGGTTTAGTTTTTGTGCCATTTGAATTTTATATGGAAACATCTTCAAATCTTTATGAATTATGCGTCGGAGAGTGGTGCGAGAGATGTCTAATTCCTGAGAGCGGCGATAACTCGATGTCGATGGAGTCTCCTCAATACTGGCTCGTACAGCTTCGATATTTTCATCAGAACGTCTTGTGCGTTGTCTGGATGCATGACTGGCATTACTGAGATTACCGGTGTTCACAAATTTTGCGTATAAAGACTTAATTGTGTTCTTAACTGGAGCACTTTTCACTTTATTTTTTTTGCGAAACGCACGTTGAGTTAACACAATTGAAAAGTTATTTTGAATATAAAGCTGAACAATTTCAGCGCGTTCTTTTGGAGTGTACTGTTCCATGGTATAAATTGTCTTCGAATGACGCTTCTAACGCGGTATGACATTAGCCGATTTGTCAGCGCTGTTAAAAGTTACAGCGTTGCCAGATGGGTCAATTTTAATAAATGTAAAAAAACGTTTTTTTTTTTATAAAAACCTCAAATATAAAAGTATTAAATATACATGCATATGTTTATTGAAATAGAAAAAGAATTATTAAAAGGAATCGATATGACTCACTTTATTTTCCTCCAGGGGGGTTTTAGGGGCAATGCGCGTTTTAGTATGTGTGCTTTTGCTTGCGGCTCTTTTTCCCAATCTTTTGCTGTAGTGGTGCTAATTTGGTGTGGTTGTTGTTATTTTATGTTTTTGGTTTGTTCACGCTCGCTCTTTGCAGTTACATAGGGGATGTTCGAGTCTCAATCACTGCGGCAATATTGCAAAGCATCATATTCGACGCAAACATGTGGCAACTTTTGCAAATGTCAAGCGTTCGAACAACTCAAATTTTAACATTTCGTGTGCGCAAAAGTGACAAAATCGGCATCAACATAATTCATGATGGAAGAAATGAGGTAAGCGAAATCACTCTTTTTTTTTGTTTATAACTAATTATTATTATATATTATGTATACTAATGAATAATATTATATTATTTTTTATTCTAAGTATCATTTCCTGCCCGAAGCTAAGTCACAACTTTACCAAGCTCCTCGTGAGATGCCGGCTCGAAATGGAACACGGATTTTCTGCGGGGAAACGTAAAAATCGGTATTATGGGTAAAAGTGGTCAACAAAATGAGCTGGGCAATGCGGAAGTTCCACAATCGAAGGATCTCATGCCAAGAAAGTTTTTAAATTTATTTGCGACATACAAACGCATAAAGAAACGAAATGGACAGACTGGGACAGAGGCAACAAGCTGGGAGTTCTTTGAAGAGTTTGTCGACGTGTAATGTACTCTTTCAAGGCTCCATAATGGATAGTGCTGAAGTATGAGAAGGGAGTGGGGACGAGAAGACTGACGACTCTTACGAAAGTCAACTCGTAAATTAACGACGAAAGCGTTCAAAGACTGCCGCCAAAGAAGCATTGGAATTTTTAAAGAATGAGGTTCTAAAAGAACAAGAACGTCATGAAGAAGTGCTACAATTTGAAAAAGAAAAATAGAATTTTGAAAAAGAAAAATAAATCTAATGATGAAGCTGTGCGAAATTTTAGAAAAGTTAACCGAAAAGTAAAAAAAAAAAAACACTTTAAACAATGTAAATTTGATCTCTAATTATAATTTTTTATTACTGTTGTGACCTGTACTTGAAGTAGTTGAAATGAAATAAAATATCACATGTACAGATATTTATTTACTAACATTTTTATTTATAAATATAAAAAATTTAAGAAACAAACAACACTGTTAAATTATTTCTTTTGATAATCCCTTCGTTAGTATCATTTATGTTTTCAGGCCTTTCAGCATCGTTTTCATTAAATGCTACCAAATTCTCAAATGGATAATTAACTTCCGAATCATTAAAATTGTTCCGCATTATTAAATTATGCAGAATTACACAAGCTCATATTACTTTTGATACCTCTTCCATATCAATACAATTTAAAATTTTGAACTTTCCCCTCAAAATCCCAAAACCTTGTTCTATGAATACTCGAGTTGAACTTAAATAATAATTAAATTGTTTCTCTTCTCTCAAAAGATGTTCATTATCTCTATAAGGAGCGA
This sequence comes from Bactrocera correcta, assembly GCA_027475135.1. Taxonomy (NCBI): domain Eukaryota; kingdom Metazoa; phylum Arthropoda; class Insecta; order Diptera; family Tephritidae; genus Bactrocera; species Bactrocera correcta. The sequence goes on along the minus strand of CM050327.1, from coordinate 2,398,549 downwards.
TCAAATATTTCGAAAGAGGATAAGCTGAGTCAGCTAAGATATAGCATCTTTTGCAAGTTGTATCTCTCCAGACGTAATTCTTATACATAGCGGACTATTTTTCCATACGTTGGCGTCATGGCAGCTCTCTGGGTAGCCGATGAGAACATCCAAGAAACGAAATGTGCTTTAGCATATGGCCTAAACATTGCAAATGTTTTATGTCTTCAAAATAGTTCTATCTTAACCATCACCACATATATGTATTACCTGCATAATAAAGGAAGAGTTCCCCTTTCGGTCATAGTAGCTCATTGCATCCTTTTTCGGTGTTTTTATTTTAAAATGTGGGACACAAATCCAAACAGGCGACTACGAAAGGAAATGCACTCGGCCGACTCGCTCCACTACTGTTTGCTGCTGGGAAATTGATGACCAACATATTTCATTTTTCAACTTGCAAATTGCCTTGATCGTTTTAAGAAAAATTTTGTGGGCAGTCCCTTTTGAAACATCAAATTTATCTGATAGTTCACGATAAGTGACTCTACTGTTACTCAGCTTCTACAAGGTCATATGCAAAGTCTGATCTATGAAATATTCACCGTGTGACGTTAACCAAAAAGGTTCCAAGCCGCACTTTAATTCCTATGAAGTATTTATGCATGTGTTTATTTAGGTTATTATTTAAATCAGAAAACTTATAGCAAATGTTTCACGAGACATCCGAAAATGTGATAAATATATATACGGAGGATAAAATGGAATTGTTTTAAAGGAGTTTTTCGATTTTACTATTGCCCTCTTTTTTAAAATTTCGGTCATAAACCACTTTTTTTAACGCAAAAAGCTTTTTTGTATTTAAGAAGCAAACTACACTCACTGTCCACCAAATTATCCACTGTGTTATTATTATTAAAAAATTATTATTTAAGACTTCTTAAATTTCACTTCTTCAATGCACCTGCACGCCGCGCAAAATATTTGCTTAATTATCAGCTGAGTATCTGCAAAAAAACATGAGGGTTGCAATATTGCCGCAGATATTTGCTTGATCGAACATCCCCATACATATATTTTGTTGCAATTCACGCTCGCTATATATTATTCAGTTTAGTACTTATTTCGCGCCCGTTTAGTTGTTATTGTTGTACAACGTTTTCTGTTTTTTTTATTTGTATCGTTTCTGTTTTGTTGAATTTCACCTTTTTTTGTTATTATATTTCACACTGCGTTATTTTATGTATTTTTATATGAATGTATATATTTTTATTGCACCACTGCACAGCACCAAAAACTTCAATTTATTTCAGTTAAGAACTTTCAATTAAACACTTTAGATTTATTTCAGTTCAACACTCTAGATTTACATTTTTCAGTTAAACATTTTAGCTTTATTTCAGATAAACACTTTAGGTTATTTCAGTAAAACACTTTAAATAGTTTCAGTACTCGCTTCACTGCTATGGACTGCCGGAGACTGTTGTCGCTACGAACGGGAATCGAAAAAAGGGCCGCGGTTCGATCTTGATAATCCTTTAAAGGGCTGCTGAGTGGTGAATACGCGTAACTGTATGACGTTGTCATGTGTGGATCTCGTTGGTGTGGTGTGACGTATTATTGTCAATGTAGAGTCTTATAACCGTCATCCCACTAAACCTGAATTAAAAGACACGCCAATTCCCGAATATCCAGTAACTGGAAATAGACTATTAGACGTATTTTTTGGGAGAAATGTAAATAATATCGAACATTTTCATAAGAGTAGACCGGAGAGGATTTGGTCATGTGTAGAAGTTCACGCAATTGAGGAAAGTTATCTGATCGCCATTCTTTTACATACTCAAGCAGCTCACTCCGGTGAATGAACGTCAAGCCACAATCCGCATCAAAGCGAAATTCTTCAACATATCGCTGATTTGCGCCCACGCTAAGACGGAAGAGAAGGACAATGCGACCAAAGATGCTTTTAATGAGCGCTTGGAGCGCACTTGTAAGAGATCCACCACGATGTCGAAATCGGGCTTGGCGACTTTAACACCAGGGTGGGCAAAGAAGGTATCTTTGGCACTACGGTCGGTAAATAAAGCCTCCACGAGGAAACATCCCCAAATGGGTTCAGACTGATCGACTTCGACAGGGTCCGAAATACGGTTATCAGTAGTACAAGATTCCAGCATAAGAAGATTCATCAAGCTACCTGGCTGTACCGGATCGAAAAACGATCGACTCAGGACTCTACCTTGTTGAAGCCAAGATTCGCACAAGGAAGGTTCGTCGTCGAGAAGCTGTAATCACAACAGACAGCCGAACGATTTTCTACTCGGCTTGCACTCCTGCTCTCTGAGAGCACTCTACAACAACTCGGTATAAGGGAACTGTGGGATGGCATTTCAAACTCCTTACAT